>JAHSUH010001660.1:0-17349 GCA_025388415.1 Cynanchum wilfordii
GTTCGAAACATCACCGACAGTCAGGCCTGTGAGCTAAAACCGTTCGATGGTGGCGCCACAATGAACAACCATGCGAAGAAACTATTCATATTTTTACTCACCAAGTATTATTAAAATTATTATTGACTCTATTATTATCCTGTGAGAAGCTGAAGATTAACTTGTTTTTGAGAATATTTACCACTGATTACTATTTCTCTTCTTACGGGGCATGCTAAATATTAATATTATTAAGAATGCTGCAGTTCAAAGCCTCAATTAACTCATATATTATATATTTTTGTATATTTATCTTATTTATGTTCTATATATTTATTCATCTCGCCTCAACCATTTATGGGATTGGCGCTGAATATAAAAAATTTCCCTTGACACTTCGATTAGGTTATATGTCCTCGTGCACTCTTCTAAGAAATTTCGTATTTTCACCTCCTTTTTTTTTCTTACTTGAGTAGCGACAATGCACACACACACACACACACTATCTCGCTTAGAAAAGAGGAATTTAGTGCCTGCCAATAAATTGAGCAGTTCCATTTTGACTAATGTCACCTCTTCTAGCGTAGCTTCTTCTGTTGTTGGCACCGCGGGCAAATACAGACGAAACGATATCGTTCTAGCAACTCCTGCGACCGCTGCTCAATGGAGTCCCCTATTTGCTCAAGGTCCACATAGGACAAATTTAGTTCCTCGCCTACGGTAATATCCCGCAGCACCTTAAGAGCCATACAGCCACGAAGCAGCGGGATCAGTATCTTGGCAATGTCCTCTTTAAACTGGTCAACACCTAACGGGGTCTCTCTGGACCCCTTATTTCCCAGAAGATACGTTAAAACGCTCTCCCTTTCTGATGAATCTTCAGCGCAGATGATCGAGAGGTTGGGGTAGCAGCTATGGTTCACTGTGCAGAGGGTCTCCTGAAGCGACCAACCCACCGTCTCCTCCTGTGTGAAGGGGAATCCGAGGCTATTGCACTGAACTCGTAGAAGAACGCCGCGTAGGTGCTCCACGTCCACCATGTAGCGCGATGACGCGGGTGGTGGGCACGGCGCTGCGCCCTTCTCAGGGACATCTACTGTACTCGTGCGAAGAGGAGAGAAAGTTTGCACAATTTTATGTGCAAAATCATTGCAGAATTGCGCGGTCGATGCTGCCTGTATTTCTGTGTTCGGGTCGAGCGTGGCGATGGAGGTCGCAAGCGCGGTATCGCCGACCTGCCCAACGCGCGCGCCGTAGCAGAGGCAAAACCGCAGCATGTCAGTGTCCTGTCCAGGGGCTCGAACGGCCGTGGGAAGTTCGTTATACCACACAGCACAGCCGGTGCGCCTCCATGTTGACTCTCACGAACTTTCTCTTGGTGTCGTACAAATCGCAGACGACCTGCGAGATGGACGAAAATCGATCCCTCTTGTCGTCGTGGGTGGTTTCGTTTGTGGATGGTAACATTGCCCGACATTCTGGGCAGAGTACGAACTGATCACACGTCGGGCATACAAACCACTCCTCCTCTTGCCTGCACTCTCCGGAGGGCTTTGTGGTATAGCAGCACGCACAACGAGAGCCCGCGAAGTCGGTGTACAACACCGATATGTCAGGAAGCACGACGGTTAGGATGGATTCCGCTGGTATAGGCACAGTTGCCACCAGACCGCGGCCCCTATCCTTGCCCAACCACCGAACCTCGAACATGAGGCGAATTGCTCAGAATGCTGTTTGAGCTGTTCCACTTATTCTGTTTTGTTTTTTAAAAAAGGGAAAGGGACAAAA
Organism: Cynanchum wilfordii; assembly: GCA_025388415.1. Taxonomy (NCBI): domain Eukaryota; kingdom Viridiplantae; phylum Streptophyta; class Magnoliopsida; order Gentianales; family Apocynaceae; genus Cynanchum; species Cynanchum wilfordii. The sequence goes on from JAHSUH010001660.1 coordinate 1,768, forward strand.
TGGACCTGCAATTAGGCATGAGAACATACAGAACGATTAACATGCAATTTCAGCACAAAGCTACTTTTTTCGAACAAGAACGTATCCCGAAAGAGACTCATCTACGTTTCCCACAGATAAACAAGCACTTAATTATATTTTCTATATATATATATATATATACATTTGCAGATAAGCTACCCTCTTTCGTGCGTCCTCCCTCAGTACAAACACCCCACGGTGCAGCCCGTCTTTCCCAGGGGTTGGGGGCGTATGTAACTAAGAAATCACTCAAGTGACAACAACAACGAAGAAAGGGAACCCTTCCGCGGTACACTGACAAATAGCTTCGTATTAAGAATCTTCTATGTAATATATGTATGGAATGATAAAAATAAAGACGATAGAACACTGTGCCCCTCCCATAAGTAACCCTCGACAACACGGTCTACGTTAAAATGCATTTATCTTCAAAAAAGAACAAAAATTCATCACAACGGTTAAAATTGAGCAAAGAAAACTCCATCTATGGTAACTTTATCGGTAAGGACGTCGTCCCCCTCCTCAAGGGGGGAAGAACATAACGAAACGAACTCAACGAGCAAAAAATTGATAAAGCATACGTTAAGAATAATAGTAGCAACACACAATCGCTTGGCCCATTCCTTGGGGGTGGGTGGGAAGGCGTATTGGTATGGAACATTTCACCTTTAGTAGTTCTTGCACCCTCTCCTTCCTTCCCTGCATTTCTTGTTGAGGCGAGAATGACGATCCTCACGACGTGTTATGGGTCCCGATTCTCCGGTTTGGCGTACGGCATTCCGAGCACGTCAAACACGTCCTGCTCGCACGTGACCGGCACCCGCTTCTCATCGAGCTCGTCCTTCGGGACGCCGAGTTCCTCGCCGGCGTTCTTGCCCCGCATGCCGAGCTTCTCGTAAAGCGCCTTCGCCTCCTCCGGGGTGCCGAGCTTAAAGAGGCCGTACTCGTTAAGCAGGTAGCCCTTGCTGATCGCGGCCTGCCGCATAATGACGTTGAAGTTCTTACTCCCGGTGAAGGTCAGGAGCGCGGTCGGGACGCTCTTGGTCTCGATGAGCCGGATGTCGACGCGGCGCGCCTTGTACATCTTCTGACTCTCGTTCCCGGCCCTGTCACGGACGACGCGGGGTGGCAGGCGGCCCATTCCCATGTACTTCAGCGGCCCCTGCGCCATCGTCGCCTCGAGGTACCTAAGCCCCGTGAGGTGGTCAACGAACTTCGACAGCACGCCGGTGGCCGCAACGGGCTCGTTCAGCGGCGGGGCCTCGCGGGTGCGCGAGAGAATCAACGTCCACGTCCCCGCTAAACGGGTGCCGTCGGCGGTAACTCCCGCAGATCTGCACCTCATAGCCGTCCCCGAGCACCTCGGCGCACTTCTCCGCGAGGTAGTTCTCGTGTTGCACGCTCTCCTGCATCGGGATCTTTTCGTTGATGTCATAGAAGTACTTGATGCCGACGCGCTGTTGGTCCGTCAGGGATGGGATGCTATCGGCCTTGGCGAGGAGTTCATCGACGGTGAAGATGCCCTCCCGGTCGAAAAGCGCGGCCGCCGCGCGCGGGCCGAAGCCGTGCACCTGGGTCAGTTCCTGGATCGCCTTGAGCTTCGGCTTCGTCTTGCTTTCCAGCTCCTCAAGCTTCCCGGTCGCCATAATCTCCTCGGCTTTCTTCAGAAGCTTCGCACCGAATCGGAGAACGCCTTCAGATCGGCAGGGGTTTCAAGCGGCTTGTCGAGATTAGTCTTGAGGCTCTCGATAGCGCGGCTGTAGCTGGAGACCTTGTACTTCTCCCCTAATGCATTGTTCAAATCGGCCATCTCACGAAAAATACGAATGATATTCTCGCGGTGGTCGCGAAGGAAGGCAAAACGGCGGAACATGGAGTGAGTTACGAATATTTATGTACTATATTACTCTCGCAAAAGACTATTAGGTACAGAAGCTTGGAAAAAAGCAGTGATAGCTGTCGGCTAAAGAGCGTACAGAAAAGAGCGAGGGGGTAAAAGATTAATAAGGTGAAATACGACAAAAAAAATGACCCAAAGCCCACCGAGCGCATGCAAACTCAAGGAATCATCAGTAAGGCAAACCCAACGACGTTTCTTCCTGCTCTAAAAAGGAGGGGAGAGAGAACCTAATGTGTACACCGAACACCTCCACTCCGATAATGCTAGACCCCTCGAGAAGAGTGGCGAGGGAATAAAATTTTCATCTACAGAGGGAGAAAAATGGTAAGAAGGCCCCCACAATATAAGGGAGGATGTAAGTATCTATATGCCACACAAAAATTGTGCCAATTGCTAGCCTCACTCTAGCTAAATGAAAGACAAAAACCGGTACCAAATAAAAAAAGAAGACAAAAAAAGTGAGAGGGAGGGGAAAAACGGATAGGGCTACTGTGGATTTCATTAAACGTTCCGATTCTGCGGTTCGACGTAGCTCATCCCAATCGTGTCAAAGATATCTTTTTCGGACTGCACTCTCACCCGCAGTACCTCTACCTTCTTGAACACCTCCAGCAGCTCCGCGGCCTGCAAATTGCCCGTGGTGGTCTTGCCAGCCCCTCGCCGTCCGCGCTTATCCCCAGCCGAAGCCGCCCCACCCTCGGCCTCGTCGGCGGCAGCGAGGGAACTAAGGAAGTCGCTCAGGGAGCCTTTTTTACTGGTGTAGTACTGAGCCTTTGAGAGCTGGCTGATCATCTCGTGCAACTTGCTGGTCTCCGCGGGGCTGCTGGAGTGGTTCCGGAACAGCCCATACTCGTTCAGGAGAAAATTCTTCTTGATCGCCTCTGCGCGCATGATGACGTTGAAATTTTTGCTTCCTGAAAATAGAGCAATGCCGCGGGGTAGCTCGCGGCGTCGACGAAGCGGATGTCGATGCGCCGCGCGCGAAAGCGTCGAAGTGCCGCCGGTGCCTCCCCCGGCGCGTCCGGCTTTTTCAGACTGCGAAGTCGGCAGACGCCCATAAATTTTGTCGGCCCGTGGGCGAGGGTGGCCTCGATATAACGCTCCCCCTGCAGCGCTGCGGTGAAGGTCGCCAGCGCGTCCTGTGAGGACGCCAGGGGGTCGGCGTCGATCTTGAGCCCATCGCGCCTCGTGATGAGGACGTCGATATCGCCGGAGGTTGCCATCTTCCGGCGGTAGCTTCCACAGACCGTCAACTCGTACTCTCGCCCTAGGTACTTGCGCAGCCGGAGCTTTAGGAAGGCCTCGTGTAGGCGGCACTCGTTGTACGGGATGCGCTGCTGGATGTCCTTGTAGTGCTTTAGCCCAATTCGCTGCGCGTCGGTGAGGTGGAACTTGCTCTTTTCCTTGCCTTTCTTCCCCGCCTCGGGCTCGACGTCCTCTGGCTCCTTCATCAGCCCATGCTCCTCAGCGTAGGCCTTGAGCTCCTCGACGGTGCTGATGCCGTAATCCTTGTAAAAGGACATCGCCGTGCGCGGGCCAAAGCCATGAACCTGCGTGAGCTGCCGAATCGCGCGAATCACAGGCTTTGCCTCCAGGGCGTGCAACTCCGCAAGGTCGCCGGTCCTGAGGATCTCGACGATCTTTCGCCGTAGTTTATCCCCTACACCGACGATTGGCCGCGAGGGGTCGAGCGCGTGCGCGCGGCGAGCAAGCAGCTCCTTGACTTCGCCCTCGTCGGCGGCTTTGAGTGCGGCCTCCGGGAGCGGCCCGAGGTGTGGGGGAGCAGCTTAAAGATGGCATCCTCCCGCCGGAGCCGCTCCATCGCGAGCTGGTAGGACTGCGTCTTATACTTCTCCCCCAAAGCGAGGTTGATCTCCGCGAGCTGCTGGAAGATCAGCAGCACCTGCTCACGGTAGTCCGGGAAGTGAAGTGGACTGCACACCACAGCAGGGGAAGCAGCGTCTCCTTTACCGCCGGAACTCGACGCCTCGGGCGAAGGGGCCGCCGCTTTTCTTCGCTTTGTCTTGCTCGCAGCGGCGGGTTCCGGTGGTAGGGCCGCGGCCTCCCCAGAGATGGGCAAAGCGCTCGCCCTACCCCTCTGCACTGCCGGGGACGTTTTCGAGAACTGAATTTTTTTCAACAATTCCCGCTGTTGGCGCCGCTGTTGGTGGAATTGTTGCTTTCGGGCGAGGTGAGCCTGGTGGGTGCTTTTCTTCGAGAGACCCGAAAGGGCGGCGACCTCCCGCCGCCTCTGCCCAGAATTCGCAACCCGCGGTGTCGACAGCGGGCGCTTTGTCGTGGAAGTCTCCGGTGGGCCTTTCGCGGAGGGCGTCGTCGACGGGGACGCCACGGCATTTCCGCCGGTGGTGCTTTTCACCTTCCCGAACTTTGCCCCTCGCGGGGGTTTCGGGCGGCCTGCGGGCCCCGTAACCGCGGCCCCGGGGCCCCCGCCCTCGTTCTCGCCATAAGGGGCTCGCCGCTTTGTCGTGCGGTTGTTCCGGCTGCCGGACCTCCAACGACGGCCCGCGACCTCCTCTAAGAGCCGACGGGTCTCCTCATCTAGCCCGTCGTCGACCTCGCGAGATAAATTGGGAGGCGGAAGGTCCGCCAAGGGGGAAAGGGGTAAAAAGTGAGTAGCGCGCAGCGGGGTGCACAGAGGGCTGCGTTGCCGATGGATGGCCTCACTACAGCCGCAAGACGCCTTTCCCAAGAGAGCAGCGAGAGTATTGCGGCTATGATAGTGGTACGTTGAAATCCGCCGATAAGTGGGAAGACGATCCACAAAGCGAGGTTGTGAGTGTGGATGGGTAGTTTGAGTGTCGTTTGGGAATAGTACCGGCGACAAATTACTCCATTTATCACCCTCTATGGGATTAACACACTTTTGTGCATCTATTTTAGCTATCCGAAAGCTCGATATACAACAAAGTATCCTGAAGTGTAGTCCAAGTGAGTACTTGAGCTCTTTCCATGTCGTGATGCGTCCAAACAGACGTGGATTATGCCATGACATCTCGTCTTTTTCCCCTTTTCGGAGAAAAAAAGGTATACGTATTCTATGGTGTACTGAATTATAAAACATTAATAAAACACTCAATGTAATAAATTAAACAGCTAAAACTCATAAACTAACCTTTTCGTCAGGAGAAGTAACTCACTAACCACACTCTAACTTCGCTCCCCGTTTTAGTATGTATGTGTGATGTGCTTCACGAAGGATTTCACGAAATATGGGCTGGAAGAAAGAGTCAGAAAGAGCATACAATAAAAATATAATTTTTAAGGTAGAAATTTTCCACTAGGTATCTCCTTGATTCCTGTTGGCTCTTGCTTTTCAATTCAAGACAAGTCAATGGAGTATGGTGAAATCGAAGCATATGAATGCATGCACACGCAAAATCAGCTGTTAAAACGAGTCTCCTTAAAATTCAAAATAAAACTGTGTTCATAAAATGAATTCAATTATTCGAAGTATTTTCAGTATATGTGTATGTAAAGGTTTATTTGCAGGGAAAAAACTCCATAGAGTCCTTTTCCCGCACACACCATGCTGGGACACTTCCTTCTCTACGCATCCCCTCGCAATCGCTGGGTTGTCCCCACCCCCCAGGACTCATATTCATCCAGAAGACGCATGAAAATGGGCAGCCGAAGTCCCACCGATCCGGCGCGAAGATCCGAAAATGACAGCCGCATCAAATCAAATGCAAAGCACACGTTTGAGGCCTCGAGCCGAGGCATCCCTTTTGGGAATCGACTCCTGTCGTCAACCCCACACACAGCCCGCCCCAACTCCTCCGAGGGGGCGCCTCCGCGCGAACGAAATTCTCGGTTTCGGCGAGACGGCAGCTACCACCTTTTTTTAACTCCGTAGGGGACTCCTCAAGCGCGGCGGACGAGATCAGAAAGCCGCTCTCCAGCGAATCAGCGCGGCTCCTGGTCCGACCTCGCTTGGACCTGACATCCACCGCGGTGCCCTTCCCCCCTAACAGCCCCGGTAGCTTAGGATAACGCTGGGAGAAGTGGTTCAGCACGACGAACTCGCTCCAGGTCTCCGAGGCGATGCCTAACGCCTCTGGAAGCGTGGAGTGTTTCTTGCTGATCGCCTCGGCCTCAAAGCCTGCCCCAAAGGTGGCTTCGTGAAGGCAAATCAAAGGGCCTGGACCCTCTACCTCCCGCCCTTCACCCACCACCCCCACACCGACACCACGCAGCGAAGAATCTGCATAAGGAAGTTTGCCTACGAGTCTGGTTTCATGTCAAAAATGGCGTACGGTTGGGCATGGCGTGCACAGAAGGAGCGGCATTGAGAGACGAGAAATGGGCAAGGCCGCGTATCGCCCGAGAAAAGCAGCACCCGCGAGGTCTCGACGTCCCGCTCTCTGCCCTCTGAAGAAGAGGCCGGAAAGCGCAGCAAAAGTGCGTGGGCGTTCGCCGGGTGGTCCACTTTGAGCACTTGGGCATCCCAGAGTCCCCCTTCCGCTGCCTTTGGACGTCCAAAATGCGAAGCAATTGTATCATTCCATTGCATTAACAGCGCTCGTAGACGCAATAAACCCGTAATCTCACACGTCGACGGTTGTGCGAGCGCGCCACTGCTCACAGCCAGCGGCTCTGTTTTGGAGTTATTCTCCTGTTTTCCAATCTTTTGCACTTCACCGAAAGTTCGTGGGACTTCACCCATCTCAATACTATTCTGTACTGTGGAAACGCCTGCAGAACCTAAATCAGCATTGGCTGGCGCATGTCCGGAAACCGCCAAGGCACCGTAAGCCATCGCATTACTAATAGTTGGAATAACTTCAAACTCACACTCTTGCTCAATCCATGTGTAGTATGGCCAGAGATCGAACCAGGCCAACTTCATGAATACATACACCTCCTCTGGAAGCACGGTGAGAAGCTTTCTGGATTCCCTTTCCGAGAAGGAGCTAAACTCGTGCTGACTCCTCTGTGGTTGCAGCTCTTCCTGTCTCTTGACCTTCTGGCACTCAAGGTAGAAGTGTCTGAGTGATAAAAAGGAGAGCAAACCGAGGTGATGATCCGCATGGCCGTGGGATATGAAAACGAGTTCCACGTCCAGCACAAAGCGAGAAAGCTCTGTATCGTCGTCCTCGCACTCGCCCGAATCAAAGAAATCCTCAGGAATAGGGAGCACTTTCTCCATTGTCTTTGACGCACTGTTAGGTGAATCGCCGGTGTGCGAATCGACCGCGCAGCTACGGTGTTGTCGCGATAAAAGTTGCGATAGCTGCCCCGCACTACCCTCGCCAAAGTCTAAGATAAAAATGCCCCGTCTCTGTCGTGGTGGGTCCAAATCAGTGGAAGAGGAAGAAAGCCTCATCGCGCGTTGTGCGGCCGTACTTTTCGGCTGCCATTCCTTATTCGCGAGTCTGGATTCGACACCAGGGCCCGGGGACAAAGTCAGGGGAGGACCAAAACACCATGCCGGCAGGTGCAGCTCCAGGTACGCCCCACTAACGTTGCGGTACTTGCTGGGCACCGCAGAGCCCGTTCCGAGAAAAACTAGCGCACCCCCGCCGTCCCCGACCCGCGGACCGCTGGATTTCTGCAATGAAGAGGAGGACTCTGGAGGCGCGTCAAGCTCCTCTGGCGAAAACCCTTCCCGACGAAGAATTCTCTGAAAGTCCGCGGAAAGCAGCGCCTGGGCGGAGAGTGCATCAGGGTAGCGAATGCACTGGGTGCCCTCACCGCCGTCCGTATGGATCGCCAAGGGCAGCGTCTTTGTTAGGCCTGCGCGGATAATACAGTTTTGAGAGTTTACAGCGCTGCCCCGCGGGTTGGCCTGGCCAGAAGAAAAAGGCGAGGCTGGGCTGAGTGGACGATAGTGATGTTGGGGAACGCAGTAGAACTTAAAAGAGTATGGCCAAAACGGCCTTGAGGCTAAAGAAGAGGCCTCGATACGCTGCACTACCCTTTGAGGGGTTCCGTCGGCCGTCTTGTGGGGTTCCGCGTCTTCGCATTTGCGGGCTTCGGCTACGGGGTCAGGTGAGGCCGCGGGAATGGGAAAGTTACCAGGTGCAATCGCATGGAGATGAAATTGGTGCACTAACGCGGTAGGGAAGGCTGTAAAGCGCTTCTGAATGAAGGCGGTAAAGAGATGCCGCGTGAAAAGGTCTGAGTGTGGCGGACAACAACACACGCCACCATTGGTGCATTTACCACACATCGGAGCGTGTGCGGATTCCAATTTATTGCTCCACACACCAGAATCGTGGTCTATCCTTGCCGGGATGCCCCCTTCAACGAGATCCGTCATAGTGAAGGACATCATCGGAGAGTAAGAGTGCTTCACTGATGGGTGAATAGTTTCAAAGATGGTACTGAGGTACCTGTGGTAGACACTCTTCCGCGGAAGCGACGAATGTGAAGTAGATTGCGAAGAGGGATTGGGACTTTGCTTACGATTCCCATAACTATCGAGTTTCGCGTTGAATATTTTGAAGTAGGAAAGCGGTTGAACGTGCACAACGTGACGGAGGACCACCGTACGCAACTTGCACTCCTGCACACTACCATAAGCATGAGGATCCGAAGAAGACGACCGAGGGACGTATACTAAACCTGGAAACCACTGGCGTAGGACTCGAATCAACTCACCGCAGCCTTCCCCGCAGAACTCAGGCTCCTCTGCATCATCATAGTGAGAAAACCCCTGCACTGGATCAGATGTATCATTCAAACCCTCCAATTCCTCCCCTCTTTTCCTATCTCGAGCTCCCAGGAGCCGCTCTAGGGAAGCGCGAACTTCCGTGGCGTTATTGCCATCCAGCACCAACGATACGTAAAGGTGGTGACTGGCGGTGGTGGGAACCATAACCTCATGTGGCTTTACCAGACAAGATCGATACTGCTGTTTTGGTTCTGAATCGGCGCTTTGGCATTGTGCAGGTGGAGAAAGTGCGGGTCCCTCGTTGGGACCAATTGAGTTTTCATCGTACGCACCACACTCGCATGCCTCACGAGCGCTGCGATGGTGCCCCCCAACAGAAACCTCCTCCGAGGAAGACGTACCCTCTCCAGCTTGCCTTGCATGCCGGGAAGCTTTCTTAGCCATAGCACCCCCACAGGCATCCGCGTAAACCGCAATGCCCTGTTTGAGCTGTGCGTACTTCGGGCCCGGCAGCACACCAAGGGCACGAGCCCGTCCTGCATCGAACGCAGGCAGCGGCGCATTCACAATGGCATAGCCCAATACCAGCTCTGACAAATCCGGTAGAAATTCAGAAAATGCATTTTTGCCAACATCAGCATCTACCGGTGGGGTCCGCTCTCCACACTGTTCTGTGCTTTCGTGTGGGTGTGCGCCGTTATTCTGACCTCGTGCTATGCCACCAGATACACGGAATGCAATCAGAGCGCTCTGAGAGCTTATGGGGAGTACAGCCACAATAAATGGCACTTCAGCGTCGGCGCTGATTTCTTTTCGTTTCAGCTCTACATGCGCCGGTGAGGGGGTTGAAGCTAGGGCAAACGGTGGCAAAAGAAAGATTTCATCCCTTCCCACAGCTGTGGCTTTCGCTGCTTCCTGCGTAGGTGGAAGTGAAGGGGAACATTGTGCTTGTGGCTTGGTGAGATCGCCCTTTTCCAATCCAAAGGAGCTCATTTTTATTTCCTTGTTAAGTACTGATAAAGGGAGTAGAAACGTAGGGGTCAGTAAGCGAAACACCATCGGGCGGTACGAGAAGTAACTTACATGAAGAGCAACTAGGAATTGCTCCAGACCGGCCATGCAACGCATAGGTCTTTCCCTGACGCGCGCAGAGGGTATGTGAACACCGTCCAGTTTTGAGAGCCACGCCTGAAGGGAGAGCTGCGCACTGCTTGGGCCAAATACATTGACATGCTGCACACCGGCATCGTTGACTGTGAAAAGTAGCCCTGGCAAACCCATCACAGCCGTACCCGCCGAGGTAGCAGCAGCTGTTAGTGTATCCCACGCATTGCAATGTCTTCCACAGCTCGTGTGGTCCTTCCCATATCTGACCTCGCGTCTGCATTTACTTCCATCAACTCCAGAGTCATTGCTTTTCCCTGAGTGATGCAACAAAGTGGGCTCCGTTGTTGCCGATGCCTGCCGTCTACCTCCCCATCTTGTGAAAAAAAAACCCTTAATCTTGGTTAGCTTAATGTTTGCCTCTGAGCTAAAACGCTGTGCTCCTTCAGGACAGTTAAAGAACAAATACCCTTCACTACCGCCGAAGCTCATAGTCGACTTGTTACTAGAGGCATTCTTGTTGGTAGGATTCTTCTCTTCTGTAGTCAATGGGCCGCGATCTTTGGAGCTCAGTCCAGCACTTTCTCTCAAGCGACTCATAGCAGCCTCCAAGGGGAGTTGTAGGAGGTTTTGGTAAGTGTCTGAGGCGGGAAAGCCAGGGGGAAGAAAGCAAGGCAATGAGGAGCTAGCTTGCAAAGCAGGGTGATCCAAAGGTCCGTAATAGCAGCATCCACCGAAACCATTGGGGGTATCCGTCCCCAGCAACTGAATGTATTGAGACATATAGAACTACGAAATTGCTGGTCCACTAAGTTTACTATGGAGGGGATTAGCGAGTACGGAAAATTTATATATGTATACAGTATTTGGATGCAAAAGTGTCCTCGCTGATTATTTTCTTGGATGAAAAAAAAAACAGTCTCGGAGAAAGCAAGGTTCAGCTTATTAACATGTACGAAACTCGGGGGAAACAAATGCTGACCCATAGCAAGTGTAAAAAGTAGTATAACACGACGAGAATCGCCTCTGGATTATGTCCTTGCATGCGTGCGTGCTCATTGTACTTTGTACGCTATTCATAAAAAGAATGCTACATCTTTCAAGCAAGCATGATAACTGCTTCCGAAAATTCCCAGCATGCCACAAATCAAGTCTTCCTCAAATCATCGTGGGATTTAGACTCGGCTTTCTTCTTGTTCTCAGAGGCCTTCTCTTCCCCACCTGAGGATTGAGTCGAGGAAATTCCAAACCTAGACTCCAGGGCCACATTATCCTCACCTCGAGGGTTCTTTACACTTTTGTTTTTCCCGTCTCCTTTCAAAAGGGTTTCTGAAAGCAGACCCTCAGTGTTCATAAGTATCAATGATGGCAGCATCAGCTCCATATTCATAAACAGCCTCGGCATCAGCAATAACTTTAGGCCCAATGTGAAGAGACGAAACGCCGCCTCCTGTGGTACACGCGGAACCTGGCGCGTTAACATGATCAACACCTGTGCCTGGCGATCCCAGATGGGATAGTACGAACGCAACGACCTTCCTCGATAAAAATCCCGTCGTTCAGTCCAAAAACTCTGCTCATCGCCATGAATCATCTCAGCATCAATGATGCGTGGACATTTATTCAAATTGTTTTTATAAGCTGCAATGTAGCCAGGGGTGTATTCTACAGACGTGGATGTGTGGACGACGTTTGTGCGTCCGCCACGACGTGATAAGTAGTTTCTTTGGAGAACGCGTAAGCGCGAAGAGACTACACGTGTGATCGGCATGCTGTTCCAAAAGTTCCTTCTATAAGATGGGGGAAATGAGAGGAGGTGAGAAAATACCTCTATACCATTTCTTTGGAGGGGGGAAGAAAAGGGAAGTTCTGTTTCAAGAAATAGCTCATAAGGGTTAGAATGGTAGCATGAAGGCGCCAACTTGCCGGGACGAAAGCAAAAAAAAATGAGAAAAATACAGAGAAAACTCTTTTATGAATTCCATTTTGAAGAGCATTAAATATAGTTTTCTTCCTCCCTTACGCATATCTGGTTTTCGCGAAAACTCTATAGATGTCATAAGGTATTCTACTGAAAAAAATACGACGTCCTCACGACCTTCATGATGGTCAATACCGCGTCGCTCTGGTGCTGTGATCCCGCGTCAGGTCGCGATCAACGCTCATCGCATCGTTATTAAACTACTGGAAGCGATGCCATTATGAATAATCGTGTGTGCTAAGCGTTGAGAGGGAGGAGGGACTTGTACATTTTGCATCCTCTGCACGTTCTGGCGTGCTGCGCGGTTCAAAGCAATTTCCCCCTTATCGCATTTGCCTGTAGAACCAACGTTAAACATATTATTCAAGATAGTGTAATAGAATGGTAAACCATAGTTATTATGAGTATCAAAACAGCTCCCTTATCTTGTTTCTGTATCAGTGGTTCAGTGTCACGGTAAATATGGAAAATGAAAGAGTAAAAATCGAGGAGTAAAAGATAGAGATAAGAGTCATTCAAGATTCGTAGTTTTAAAAAAAATACGAAAAAAACTAATTTATAACTCATGGAACACAGTTAGCTTAACAAACAAAACTAAGTCTCAAAAATACATATATATATATATATATATATGGTAATAGAAGCAAACAAGAAAAATGTCATCGACAAATATGTTTCTATTATTTGGGTGAATATTTATTCCAAATTTTTACTTTTCATTGGTTTTGTTGTTTAATTCTACTCCCCCACAACAAGTAAGCCAAAATCTAATCAACGACATCTTGGGGTTTGCATGAATTAATAGAAACAAATATGGAAAGAATGGAATCTATAAAGCTAATTATATCTCACCCTTGAATCACAATGATTCTGAAGCGCTCGAATCTAATTGAGCATTTCAATACTCAGGAATACATCGACAGAATAGTAGAGTTCGGATCAGCACCCTACATTATCCTATCTCTGCATATGTGTGTATTATTACACAAGACATTCGATAGCTGTCCCATTTCTACATATGCTTATAAAAGATGTAGCACTATGTCCTGTCCTTCAACTGATCAAGCATTTTCTCAAATTGACTAAGCACGCTCGCGCTGGCGGGCGTCAGCAACAGCTTAGAAAGCAATAACCCGTCAATTCCGCCATGCTCCATCCCCAACACACATCCGCATTCTGGGCAAAAGTGTACCTTGAAATACTCTTCCTCCTTCCGACAGGAATGCTGTTGCTGCGGCCACTGTGCGGAACTACTTAAAGGATCGGCCAGATCGTGTTTTACGCGGTCTAAATTTTTTCCCGCACCAGACTTTGGTTCATCAAGTCTAGAAATAGCAAAATTAGTGATGTCAACCTCAGATCTTCCGTTCCCCTCGAAGTTATCATCGTCATCGACGTCCACAAGAATCTTAAAACGGTACTCGGATGGGGTCAGCAGAATTTCGGAGCCCTGGTTTGTGGGCCTCTTCGCTCCATTGCTATCACCCGAAACCACACCGGTCAAATTGCTCGAGGGAATCCTTGTTTCATCATTTTCTTCCGTACTGGTGGCGGCAGCAGTGTCTAGATACATTATGTTTAGTGTATTCTTAATATGGCTTATTTCGGGTAAATGAAGCCATTCAATGCCATAGTAGGAGCCGCTCACGCGACAGCAAGCATTACATGTACACACAAATGAGCCATAAATATTCAAGAAAAAACCCCGCACCCGTATACCACCACAGAGGCAGGACCCATTAAAAGACTTCATCGCAGAGCCCCTCCACAACGCGTTAAGGGCGTCCCTGGTGACACCCGTAGAAGAGTCTTTCGACAGAGAGGACAGCTGGTTGGAACCCCTCCCCAGCGGCGACGGATCTAGACTCGTGTTGCTTAGATTGCGAGCTTGGTCTCCTGTAAGCGCGAAAGTAGCGACTTTCGCCGGTACGCTGCCCCCCTGATCGCTCAAAACGAAGCAGGAATCAGGTTGCTTTGGATTGGTATCAGTCTCTCCCTGTCGTAAATCGCATCGAACACGTTCGGCAGAAGCCGACACTGCCGCGGATTTTCCCCCAGAAGAAGAACTGAACGTAACCTGATTCGTTCCATCAGACAGACCTGTGTTACCTTCAAGACCGGACAAAGTATAGGGAGAGCCTTGCTTATTGGCCTGCTGTGAAGCCTTTGCCCGGATTTCAGGAGAAGGATCAACTTGTTTTAGCTCTGCTTGAAGCTTTTCAACATCCAGTCGCGTGCCCATCGGATCTATAAACTCTTCACTGGCAGTTTGCACTTCAAGCCGGTCCCTGCTTGTAGACTTTGAATTCATATAATTCGGCAGTGACGGGAGAAAGTCCTTGACGCCGGTCAAAAAATCTTGTTTGGATTTCAAGGCCACCATAGCGTTATTGTCAATACTCCTCTTGGCTGATTCAGCTTCCATTGTTCCCTCTGGATCCATAGCAACCGCTATCTCCACACCATTTACACCACTTTTGTCTTCCACATCCCGCATAGTCATCGTGAAACGAGATAGCAACGACGCCATTTCAAGAACCACGTCACTTAGATCGTTTTTTCGGTCCTTCCCCCCTCATACGATTGTGGTAGCGCTTGATTCAGGTCTATATTTTGGCAGCCTTTCTCCCCCTCTATGGCACTTTCACCGAGGTCTGGTAAGGGAGGGAAGTACTGGTGTCCTGTGAACGGCACCGAGTTTCGAGGGAGTATATTGAGGTGTCAGGAAGCGTGGGGACGACTCATCATAAGGAGAGTCCTTGAGGTGACTGTTTCCTCTTCCGCAACCAGTTTGGGGTAATGGGCGGCCATTGGGGTCTTCAGTAGGTAAAATTGGATTGCTAGGCTCCCCCATGGGAGGCAATCGTGCCGCGGCCGAGACCTGCCTCATTGGCCCTTTTGCGCTGAAGGCATCCGCTGGAGCTCGGTGGGCGTGCTGCATTTGTTGGTGCGCATTGCCAACAAGATAACGGTTCAACGGAGCCACAGGGATCTGCTGATTCAAAAGGCGCTCCTTTTGTCGAAGACTAGCCATTTTTTTTTTCTCCAAGTCGTACGCCTCAATAAGAGCGCTGATGGACGGATGCTCGACTAAACCCTCCTGTTGTCGTCTTGGATGCATTTCACGCGAAAATTCAACGGGCTCATCCGTGTTTCCAGCAACACCTTGTCGCATCATCACCCTTTCCGAATCACAATGTTTCTGTTGCCGCATCATCTGGACCTCCTGGGCAGCACGCTGCCCAGGCGTAAGGCCACTAAGATCCCCAGTCACATCAGCCCCTTTCCCTTCGAAACCCCGGCCTTGCACGGAAGCTTCTGATGGTTGCAGTGGAGACTCACGAGAAATAAGTTGATAAGGCTTGCCCCTACTTTTATCAGCTTTATTACCATTCTGCTGCTGAAGAAGCGATGAAGCGTCATACATATTTCGCGGTGTCTGACCATCGAATACAGTTTGTTTTTTATCAGTATTGGGAGGCCTATCAGACACATTTGTGCTCTTTGGCTCCCCCTTTATTCCCACCGGCTTTTGTTTAGCTGGTCTCCGTTCATAGCGATTGTTAGGAGACAAAGCGTCGGTCTTTTTACCAGCGGAGTTAATTCCACCAATCTTATCCTCCCCAGTATTGATTGGAGTGTTCTCAGAAATGGGAATGCGTGCGTCATCATCCATAACTTTATCTCTTTGCAGTGGATTCTTGTCCATTTTCGCTTCACCCAAGGGCTCATAATAATTCTCAGCATTCTCCACAGACCTTAACTTCTTAACGATGGTCGGCATGTGCCGCATCACTATCGGCGACATGAGTACCTGTTGCGCATCTGGACGCTTCTTTGGGTCTTTATTCAACATCCATTGAATCAACTCCCACAACTCTCCCGAGAAGTACTCGGGAATCCGTCGGGGCTCATTGCTTAGAATCTCATTCATGAGAGCCT
>JAHSUH010001661.1:0-17226 GCA_025388415.1 Cynanchum wilfordii
CAGTATTATGCACTGTGCTTTCTGCCTTAGTGACAGTGGTTAATTTGGTCCCATCCAGAGCCGGTGTCTCCTGTTCCGCCAATACGTGGTCGGACATTGCTTTCCTCCTTTTTTTAAACTTTGAGGAATGAGCTTGTGGATAAATAATAATAATAAAGTTATTAGTTATGTGTCAAGTAAATTGTTGATGTTAGTGCTGTTGTTACCTAAATCTGTAGATTTTTCTCTATAATTTCATTAAATTATAGAAAAAACAAGATCGAAATTTTTTTAAGACAGCATAAATGAAGTTATTTTAACACCGCAACCTTATGAGATCCGGAAGACCTCTATGGCAAATAAATCGCATCATAATTAGCCCATTTTGATCACCTCCCACTACACTTCTCTACACTTTTACAAATATTATATTACTTTTTGCCTAAGTCTGTGAAACTCGTGCCGTGTTTAGAATGATACTGCTCAAGAAATTGTACGAAGCTAGAAACATGCGACGCATGAATTCAAATCTTCGTGCAGAACTGTACTGATCCCATGTACAGCATTATTGGCTAAATCTCCATTTTTAAAAAAAGATTCTTGATGAAGAAATCCTCAAGAATAAGTACAAAGAGATTTTGCTCTCTTAATAAGAAGTTTGTTAGTATTGTCATTTGGTTTACATATCTAACATTGCCCATCTCACGCATGAGTGTGACCCTTTGCCATGTTCCCTCTTACTCTCCAAGACTACTGAATATGCTTAGTCGCATTACCTTTGTTATGCAATTCAGTTGGGATTGGCTTTCGCACTTCTTTTTAATGAGGCTTGTTCTTATCTGGTGCCTCTCGACGGCATTTCAACGTCCACAAAATCGTCAGTATCATCACTATCCTTATCAAAAAGACTGAATGCTAGTGGTACTTGCTGATTGCTAACTGAAACCCTTGACAGTCCTCCGGCGCCCATCTCATCCTGAATCGGCAGCTGCGTGCTCAACATATGTTTTTCGAAAAAATGTAGCCTTGCATCCTGCTCATCACGTGAGAGCCTCGCCCTTGCTTTTGTCTCTTCTCGGATAACTTCGATAGTCGTATAAGGAATCGTTTTGGATAGTACCGAGAGTCGCGGAGACGACCGCTTATCAAGAGCTATCTGAGACAAAACTACCTGCAATAACACCTTTTCAGCCAATGCTCGATTTGTATAATCAGAACAACTCATCAAACTATCCCGAGAAACTAGGAGCTTTTCATCCCGTCGGTGCCGTTCCTCCGCCTCGCGGGCTAGGCGCTCCTCTTCCTCCTGCCGGTGCCGTTCCTCCGCCTCGCGGGCTAGACCTCCCTCTTCCTCCTGCCGGTGCCGTTCCTCCGCCTCGCGGGCTAGGCGCTCCTCTTCCTCCTGCCGGTGCCGTTCCTCCGCCTCGCGGGCTAAGGCGCTCCTCTTCCTCCTGCCGGTGCCGTTCCTCCGCCTCGCGGGCTAGGCGCTCCTCTTCCTCCTGCCGGTGCCGTTCCTCCGCCTCGCGGGCTAGGCGCTCCTCTTCCTCCTGCCGGTGCCGTTCCTCCGCCTCGCGGGCTAGGCGCTCCTCTTCCTCCTGCCGGTGCCGTTCCTCCGCCTCGCGGGCTAGGCGCTCCTCTTCCTCCTGCCGGTGCCGTTCCTCCGCCTCGCGGGCTAGGCGCTCCTCTTCCTCCTGCCGGTGCCGTTCCTCCGCCTCGCGGGCTAGGCGCTCCTCTTCCTCCTGTCGGTGCCGTTCCTCCGCCTCGCGGGCTAGGCGCTCCTCTTCCTCCTGTCGGTGCCGTTCCTCCGCCTCGCGGGCTAGGCGCTCCTCTTCCTCCTGTCGGTGCCGTTCCTCCGCCTCGCGGGCTAGGCGCTCCTCTTCCTCCTGCCGGTGCCGTTCCTCCGCCTCGCGGGCTAGGCGCTCCTCTTCCTCCTGCCGGTGCCGTTCCTCCGCCTCGCGGGCTAGGCGCTCCTCTTCCTCCTGCCGGTGCCGTTCCTCCGCCTCGCGGGCTAGGCGCTCCTCTTCCTCCTGCCGGTGCCGTTCCTCCGCCTCACGGGCTAGGCGCTCCTCTTCCTCCTGCCGGTGCCGTTCCTCCGCCTCGCGGGCGGCCCTCCTCCTCCTGCCGGTGCCGTTCCTCCGCCTCGCGGGCTAGGCGCTCCTCTTCCTCCTGCCGGTGCCGTTCCTCCGCCTCGCGGGCTAGGCGCTCCTCTTCCTCCTGCCGGTGCCGTTCCTCCGCCTCACGGGCTAGGCGCTCCTCTTCCTCCTGCCGGTGCCGTTCCTCCGCCTCGCGGGCTAGGCGCTCCTCTTCCTCCTGTCGGTGCCGTTCCTCCCCCTCGCGGGCCAGGCGCTCCTCTTCCTCCTGTCGGTGCCGTTCCTCCGCCTCGCGGGCTAGGCGCTCCTCTTCCTCCTGCCGGTGCCGTTCCTCCGCCTCGCGGGCTAGGCGCTCCTCTTCCTCCTGCCGGTGCCGTTCCTCCGCCTCGCGGGCTAGGCGCTCCTCTTCCTCCTGCCGGTGCCGTTCCTCCGCCTCGCGGGCTAGGCGCTCCTCTTCCTCCTGCCGGTGCCGTTCCTCCGCCTCACGGGCTAGGCGCTCCTCTTCCTCCTGTCGGTGCCGTTCCTCCGCCTCGCGGGCTAGGCGCTCCTCTTCCTCCTGTCGGTGCCGTTCCTCCGCCTCGCGGGCTAGGCGCTCCTCTTCCTCCTGTCGGTGCCGTTCCTCCGCCTCGCGGGCTAGGGCGCTCCTCTTCCTCCTGCCGGTGCCGTTCCTCCGCCTCGCGGGCTAGGCGCTCCTCTTCCTTCTGCTGGCAACCGTTTTCATTTTTCCACCCTGCGTGAGACTCCACTTTATAATAACTTGGTGCTATGATCCTGTCTGAAGAAGTCTGAGATGGTTTGAAAGGGGTAAAATGAGGTATGTAATCAGCTGGAAACTCTAGCTTTTCGGAAGTGGAGGGATCCAAATCCATTTCCGGATGTGCATGAAATAACGTTTGCCTATTTAGTAAAGGGCGGAATAGTGGCGGCGATTTCGGCCGCTGCGGCAACACGCTAATTTTGATTTGACTCTGCTCAGAGCTTAGCTTTTGTATGCTGGATACATCACCCCGCGGTGAGGAAGGTTCTACACGATCAAATTTTTCTTGTAAAGATGAATTTCCCTTCCCCTCCAGTGGAAACCTTTCAGAGCTTAGGCCTTGTACGGTTGCCGTATTTTGGGAAGGAGAGCTCATGTTTGGCATCAAGGAAGTCGTGTCGTGCGAAATAACGGCCGCACTAGTATTTAAGCACATGGCAAACTGCTTCAGAACATCGAAACGCTCATCTTTGAGCAAATGCCCCCATGTCGCGACAGACTCCATTACACTAAATGATTCACCCATAATCTTTTGAATGTCAAGCTCTAGCTCATGCGCATTACTCTTAATTTCATTTTCAGCACATGAGAAGTGCTCCCGTAAGAAGTCTAAGCAAACCTGAAGACGCTGGTTTACAACCCTGTCCCACAACTGATAGCAGTTTATAAAGTCACTCGTATGAGTGATCCCCTCCTCTATGCCTAGTTTGAGCAAGAATCGAGCCTGCACGAGGATCTCATTCGAACGCAGACTGGTGAATCGGACAGCCTCATCGATTATCGGCAGAAGTTGGTCTGGGGTCATAGACCTGCAAGCGGTGTGGTCCATCTGGAAGAGTGCAGGCGGTTCCTCCTCTAAGTTCTGCTGTGCTCCATCATTAGAGAAGACGTTCTGAAGAATGTTCGATGCCGCCAGATTGACGCTGTCCCACGTGGATAAAATACCCTTGGTGATGGTGTCCATCGCATACTGGATCTCGGAGGCGCCACTAAGGGCCACATCACTTCCAGCACTTACACTGAGAGGATTATTTTCGCTGTCTTCGTCTCTGCCTTGATTTTTTATATGCTGCGGCGGAGGCGCAACAGTTTCTATTATTTTGCTTTTAAGATTATTCACGAAGCCCCACATTTGTTTCCAACCCCTCAGACAAGAGCGTTTGTGGCTATAAAGGCAAGTTGTTTGTCAGGCAAGGCTGTTGTAGATAGGATACTGTACAAAAATCAGACTCCTAATAAATTCTATTTTAGATGTGTACACTTTTTACATGGCAATATATAAAAAAAGTGCAATAATTGTGGTATAATAGACGGTGTCAACAATTTTTGTGGTTGCTTTTCCGCCTACAAAAGGGGAAAAACGGTCAAAAGAAGTCGAACATGAACTCCCCTCTCTTTTGCTCTTCTCTAAGAAAATGAATTTCCCACGGAGTCACATGAATACTGTGACCATCAAGCTATAGCAAATATGCTTTTTTATGTTCATCTATTGTCAAAAAAGGAAATTCGGTTCATATAAACAGCTTAAATTTGCACTAAAAGCATCAAAGCCCTTCGTGGATCAGTAAATAATTTCAGCATAAAAAATTCAGAGAAAAGGAAAGGGAGGGGAAGGCAAGCACAGTGAACTACAGGGGATACATATTACGCTTATAGCGAAGATCCGGAAGCTGCAATGGGTGAATTTTCACAGGTTCTTTCATATAGGTATACTTACCCCATGGGTACTCGCCTGATGGCTGCTTGAGCTTCTCTGGCATCGCAGGGCCTTTCAGATAAGGTAAAGTGTAATACCTCACCATATCACGTGTGCGGAGCACCCCAGCCATGTGCTGCTCTTCACGGAACCTCTTCCTATCATTTTGTTTCACGATATCCGCAACAACAAGTTCTACATGCTGGATAAAGCCACGGGGCACCATCACTATCGGCATGCTGTCAACAACATCATCCTCATCTGCCTTCATCGCAAGCCCCTCGGTGCCGGCTTGAAGCTCTCCCCATGCCCAGAGATCCGGCAAGTGTTCTGCAACGTCTTGTATCGTGCGAAGCCTCGTTCCGGTCTGAATTACCTCCAAGTACTCGCGAATCCTATCCCGTGACCATACTTTTCCGGTGTATTGGTGGATAAAAGGTTCGACAAAGGTCAGAGGAAAGTGAGAAGGAGTCGCGTAATCCTGCCCAACCTCTTCGTAGTAGTTCCATTCCGGCTCCCCCTCATTTGCCGCCTCACTCATCGCGGAAACTGTTCGGCGGTTGGTAGGGTCCGAATGAAAGCGAATCGGATCGTCGTTCCAACGTGCCCACGGCCAGTGACGATAGTGGTTTCGTCGGCGTGTGCGGTAATACCACTCGATCCCACAGCGAGCATCCCACGTGTTGCCGTACTCCTCGGGCTTCTTGTTGGAGAGCGGGCTGTTCGCATGAGCTTTCTTAGGAGGCATGTAGAAGGCCTTGTGACGGCGGTGGGCGTATACCATAACGCGGTTGTGGTAGCCCTTGCCGCGTGAGGCAAAGCGAACTTTTGTGAGAGAGAGGGACATGCTATTTTTGAGCCTCTATTCAGTCTATAATCTGCAATTGTACTCAGAAAAACCAGTGACAACAAACCAGCGGGCAGGTCCAGAGATTAAAAATCGCTAATAATTCAACGACGAAACACCCCTTGGGAGGGGTATTTACCTCTTACCCTGCGTGTGCGTCTGTCCCTTTCCCTTTTTCTTCCAGAGATGTGACTTTAATCGCCACTCTAACTTGTCTCGGAATAATAATAAAAATATATGTGAAAGAGACGTTAGCGAATAATATAGAAACTCAGTAACAAAGCAGCGTTTAACTGTATAGAGTATATATCTTGTCTGCCATTGATAATCAACAAATTCACAACCATTTTGCCATTAGTTTGATTGTATACAGTTTTCTCATGAAAGAACTCATAGGCTTCATTACATTTGTGGTTCACTATGTTTATTTTATACGAATCTATTAAACCTCTTGAACTAAATTGAGATTAGATCATAAGGCATTCGTTCTCGTACCGTTTTATAGAAAACTCATTGAAGTAGAGACTCAACTAAATCTCAAACTTTACAACTAAGACATTATCGATTTAATTAAGTGATTTTGATACATGTGTGCGTGAATATACTCAGCAATAAAACGGCGGATAGCAGGCGCGAATTTAGATGAAAAAAAGGTTAGGAAATTTTCACTTGCTTGTCTAGCTATTCTTATTGATTTTATTTTTTTGAAAGTCCAATGTCTATCTAGCTAATCTTAAAGACCTTTCTGAGGAACATCTGAGAAATGTATACCACTACAAATCCCATCACGGCATATGAAAAGGTGTATTTGTGAGCCTCCCAAAGCCACCAGTGTTTGTGTGTGCGCAGAGCCCACATCTGGTATTCGTTGAGGTACCCCTCGTCTTCATCCAGTGAGGAATGCTCCACCTGGTTTGCACCTCTGGTATTTTCACCATCCTGCTGCTCCTCTTCTCTGTCGTTTGTCGCTACAATGGTGGTATCAAGTTCATTACTAGGGAGTGAAAAAGGGGTCTGGTCACCGTTGCGATCCCAATCTTGCCTCATTTCACCTGATGCGGCGGCATCACCATTCGCGTGCGTGGTCTGGGACTTGTTTATAGAATTCGAGGTTGTACGATCTGGAGGGGTAGTGGAACGGGGCCTACGTGTGCGGCCACGGGTAGTATAGCCTATCAGAAGCACAAAAATAATATATACACGGCGCACACGCGGTGGGAATGCGCCAGCGTAAAAACCAGACAAAAATTTAAACACTCGCTCAAGAACTATGGTCGCTAAAAGGGCAGACAACTCTTTTGCAATCACTACCATTACAATACACACGGCCCACTCTAACCAGAACCTATAGGATATGAGTAAACTTATAATATTATGCGGAAATGTTCGGGCTGTGAGAGTACCGTAAGTGTATTTGAAGATCCAAAACCCATAGAGGGAACCCATTGTCACACCTAAAAAGCGCAGGCTATCGAGGTAGCATGGGCAAGGGTCATGTGGAGTCGCGTGGATGATGGAGAGGATATGGATCACTACATATACCAGGATGTAACACCACCAAGGGGGATTGCTCATATCCACTAAAGCGAATTCAAAGTGATTCAAATAAAGCGCGTGGTTCAGGACACATAAAACTGCGACGATCCACCCTCCTATAATATCTCCGACCCAGTGCATACCCAAGTAAAGCCTTGAGTAGCTCACATTGATGGAAAAGAAGAAGGCTATGGACAACCACAAATATTGAAATCTTGGCACGAAATGGTGCAATCGGTGATAAATGAAGTAACTAAAGATAATACTATTACTAGAATGTGTGCTGGGAAAACCATACTCTGTGTCATGCGTCTTACGCCTCCCACGCATGTGCAGCGGAGGGCATGGTGGGCGCGGGCAACAGCAGAGGTCCTTGAGCGTACCGGTTACGTACTGCGTGGTACACAGCATCGAAGCGACCTCTAAAGCACCTTCGGGAAATCCCACCCATATCATAGTTGGGATAAAAATAACATAGAACTCCGCCTCGCCACTAATGCTCCAGAATTTGAAATAGTAAGTTAAAAAAAGCTCAAGAGGGCGGCATATATTTTGAATTCTGGATAGAGTTCGTACGCTTGGCCAGTTACAAAATTTATATGTGTACCAATCCCTAAACCTTACTTGAAGCGTCGGGTCACTCCACACAACAAGATTAACTAATTTATCGTCCTTCTTTTGTTTTTGATTTAGATTTGGATAATTGTTATTAAGCGATTGAGAAGTCATATGATGATTCTCTGCTACTGATACTGAAGGAAGGCTATTTCCCGACAAACCATGTCGATTTCGGGGGATAACTGCTGTAGTGCTACATGAATAATTTTCGTTTTCAGTATCTGGGGAGCGACTCTTAGGTTGTCTGAGGACATACATCAACAGACTTGGTGCCGAACGACTTCTCTGACGCGTAACCGAGCGCACTCCGTCGGAGTTGAACATCACGGGGAATGATTCCACTGGAGGAGAGCTAGGCTGTATTATGCCAAGCTTTTCAAGCAAATAAAAACCCCTATGAACGAGGAGAATGGGTATAATAATGAACTTTTTATTTTGAAACTAAAAACATAAGAAAATTAAAATGAAAATTAAATTTAACAATACAATCTAAAGACTTCAGATGTAGTCCAAAAACGCTATATAAAAAACAAAGAAGAAAAGAAATACATTGGCATGAGTTAAATTCTGTAAACAGCACTTCCATATGCTAAATTTGAGCCATTGCAATGGAATCTATCGTAAACTCTTTCTCTTCCTGGTAACACTTTGGAATAAAAAGTTTCTGTCATGGCGTTCTTACTCAAAAAGTGTTATGAGAAAAAATGGAATATTAATAATAATAAAATCCAAGAAGAAAAAACGTATCTATGTATTAAACACAACAATATCTAAACTACTCGATGCTGCTTGCATGAAGACCCACCGAAAGGTTCGTATCGTGTTTGAAGACTCGCCTGTCCAATGCCTAAAGGGAAAGAGGAGGAAAAAAAATTGCAAGTGCCTTTGCAGAATTTAAAATTCATTAACGCCTATCTGTGTATCGCATCTCTTCATCCAGGATGCCATCCAGTACACACCTCAGATCTATCGATATGGTACTAAATCACAAAAATCTTACCAGTCCTCCCTATATCTTTCCAGCATTTGCTTCTTGTCCCTCATTTGACGTTGAATTAACAAGAAGACAAAGTATATAAGAAAATGAGGCGAGAGGTCAGGCACACCGCACAAAGCAGCCAAGCTCAGCGTCATCAGTCAATCCCCGAAGTAGTTGGGACCTCGGCAAACACTTCAGTAACCTGAGATAATAAACTTTCCCTAGGAAGTTTGCATGATGCGCAGGTGCAGCACGCGGGACTCACTGGGGTCGGTGTGAAAGCGGTCCCTCTGCGTATTCACCTCTCAGAAGATAGTATAACCAAGAACCACAAGCGCCACGCATGGCACTATATGAGAGATAGTCTTTACGAGATGGTAGAGAAGGTAGTTGGTTTTCAAGATGTAGGTGAATGGCACCCAAGTCAAATCCCCAAAGCAAGGCATAATCCCGAACCTATCAGAGATGATATCCATTCTTGTCAAGGTGCCCACTTCCATAAGTAGGCCATACACCACGTAGAAGGTCTCGAAAAAGGTCATGAGAACGATTCTAAGAGTCAGAGTGCCAAGTTGAATGGATTTGAGCAAGCGGGTCCTGTTTAAGATGCTTCAACCGATCAGGCCAGGTCGTAATTTACACATAAACTTCCAATCCAGAAAACCGCTCCTTAGGTTCAGTTCACAGCCCATTCAAAAGTCGTAAATAGAGTTTCCTGAGTTTCCACCGAGAGCGGTTAGCACTGTTGAACTTTGAAAGCTCATCACGTACAACACAATGAGCATGAGAGTCGAAATGAGAATACTGTTAAGTACTAGAGAGGAGAAGATGTCCGTAAGGTAGACCACGTCAGTAATGTCGGCTACATCCAGGCCTATTAACCCGTTGTGACAGAGAACAAAGGCATAAATCACACCGTCCATATAGGAAAGTACCTTACCGTCTCGTAGCGGCATGCCTTGAACCACACAACCAATTGAATATAGATAAAGCACCGCATGAAGGTATATCCAAGAAACCTTGATGATTAAGGCCTCTAAAAGATTCTCACGAGTAAAACGCAGCGTGAAAAGCATAGAGTTGGGAATAGCGGAAAGTTTCTCAATCAGGGAGGATGCAGTACCATCGCACAAAGCGTCAAGGACGAGCACCAGTGTGGAAAAAAGTAAAATCATAAAAAACGCACTAATCGCCCCATCCTATTCGTACCTGATACTGGGTGGCTGAGGGTCCACTTCCTTGCCCCTCAGAGGCATTACTGAAGAAACAAGAAGTCAATATAGCAAGACGTCACAAGGTATATGAATCCTTCTTAAAATGAATTTTTCCCCCAGTACAAGAACTATATCCTTTTTAGTTCCAATTATCTGCTACCAAGACATGTGTGTACGCATGATGTCCAGAATTGTAAGCCTATTTCACCTAAAATCGAAACTCACCATAAGTGTACCCCTTGGTTTTGTTTTACTAGTTTCCGATTTTCGCAATAATCGATTCCTCATGTTCTTTTTTGAAGTCCAATAGACCCTCTTGTGTTGTCTAGTGCTCTATTGTAAATCAAGTCAGACTATTGCATTGGAGAAGCTCGGGGATCCATAACGATGAGTGCAAGCCCCACAAGTACCATCACCGCACCGCAGACCCAGGTCGCGTTCACTTTTTCTAAAAAAATTGCAATCCCTATAAGAGCACTCACGGCAAAATTAGTGCCTGTACTGAGGATTTGGCATACCGGTGTGGGGCCTGCCGAGAGCGCCTTTAAGTAATAGCGCCACATCTGCCCTGTGAAGAGTGCATTGATGATAAAAAACGCACCACGAAGCATCCACGACAGCACAGATGTTATCAGCTCCGACCGAATCGCCGAGGAAGCTCCAGGAATAGGCAAATAAGCACGATAATAATCTAGCATCTTGATAGCATAATCTGCCAGCGCTGGTGCAGTCGAGGAGGTCACTGCCAGCTTGCCAACCACGCCAGATAGCGCACCGCAGGCCCCTGAAAGACAAGCGCACAAGATATAGTGCTCGTTATTTTGCTGTTGTTTGCCAAGAGCATCTTTGGAAGTCGCTGAAGACGACAGTACTGGATTAAACTTGTTTACAGAACTTGCAGTTGAAGAAGAATTATGCATAACGGATGCAGGATCCGTGTTTTTTGATCGGGGCCTTCCACTCAGCATAGAATCCCCAGCTTTTCTCCTTACTTTCATATTACACTCCCTTGTTCGAACTTTTCTTCACCCACCCTTGAAGCTTCAGCTGTAGAGACCTCCAAATGTTATCAACCTTCGCGCACGCTGAACTTTTTAGAGCTAAAAAAAAGGCGGGAAAAAAAGACAAAAGCGAGATAAAAGTAAAAAAATATGAATATAGAATATTTGTGACAATAATGGACCTCAGCGTGTGTTCTTGTCTTTTTTCTGATCAATTAATTCATATCATCACACAGGAATAAAGAGCATTGCAGCCAAGTAAACCAAATCAGAGATCACATAATATTCATAAATACTCTAATAAGCTTTTCAGATATACTCTTGTTTCTTCTTCTGGGATCATAAATTTGACTACCTTTTCATTCCCTCCCACCTACCCTACCGTTTTACACAATTCCTTCACTAGTCCACCGCAATACTGCCCTTAGTATTATATTAAAACAGTAAAAATTACAAAAGACACTCACTAACAACCTCTCCCTCACCCCTTTTCTAAAAAGCTCGCATCCCTGAGCTAATGCTAAGTAACATTTTCATGTAGCGATTCGAGTTCACCTTAATTCAGATCGCAACTTCGGCCCATTGCATCTATGTGTGTATGCATGCCCTTCCCTCATGCATTGTAGGTGGCTCCGAGGAGTTTGTCGAGTTCTTTCTCCAAGGCCACCGCAAGTTCCCTACAGGACTCCAGCGCTGACAGCTGCCCCGCCACGAGCCCCATAACACGATCCAACTCACCCTGCCCGCGCGTCTCCTCAAAGTCGTACCGGTGCTGCCGCACTGCTACATCCAGCTTGCTCTGCAAGCCCATTAACTCATCGTAGATGCCAGTCGCGTGCTGAAAAGCGGCATACCGGGTGCTGTCTGCATTCCGCAGCATCCCAGCCCCTGCACCACTGTCCGCAGAAAAAGACGCCGAGGCCACCTCGATCCGCTGAAACATAGGATCCACCGCCTCCTCCAACCCCTGCAGCAGACGGTCCATCGCCTTTTGCTTGTCCGTGCACTCGCGTAGGACCGATTTGGTGGAGTTTATGGCGGAGAGAGCACCCTTGATGGTGTGGGAGATCGAAATTAGGTCCAGCTTGTGCTCCATCAAGTGACGGTCCCGGAGAACGACGTGCTTCGAGAGCTCCATGAAGTCCTTCTGGTCGTTGTAGAAACGCTTGTCGAAGGCGCCAAGGATTTTGGAGAGCGTCTTGCCAGTGAAATTGGCAACGGTCACGGCGGCTTCTGCTTTGCTCTCGCTCAGGGAGGCTGTCGGGGCGGGTGTTGGCATCAGGGGGGCCGTGGAAGATGGACCCGCGCCCGTTGTGGTAGCAGCTGTATTGGTAGCTATCGCAGTAGTGGTGTTGGTGGTAGGAGCGGTGGTGGTAGCTACCGCGCTGGTATCCGTCGTGGTCCCTGCAGGAGGCGCCGTGCTGAAGGAAATCGACGACGACGCCACAGGTGCCGCGAAAGGGCCAGCCTGGCCGAAGCCCAAGCTGGCAGTGGTGGACGGCGCCGCCGCAGGGGACGGGTTCGAGAGACTACTCGTCTTTTCTGGTTTGGATCCGGCGGGTGCAGTGGGCAATGAGCTCGTGGGGGCTGAGAGTGTAGTGGTGCCGAAGGAGAAGCCCACTGTCTTTCCCCCAGCCGCGGTCGTCGTGGCTGGGGCAACAGCTGCGCTGCTGAAGGGGTTTGGCGCGGCCGCAGGGGCGCCAAAAGCGACACCGCCCTGCTGAGGCTGTGCAGGTGAGACGGCCGCGCCAGCAGCAGCAGAAGCTAAGCCAAAGGATGCGTTATTCGTACTTACTGCCGTACTGTTGCCTGCCACGGCAGGGGCCGCTGCCGGGCCTGAGGCGTTGTCAAAAGGCGAAGGTGCAGGCGCAAAGCCAGGGGCAGCTGAGGGTGTTGCTGCAAACCCTGTACCCCAAGAACTGCTTGTAAGTGTGCTAGCGCTGGCCACGTTAAAGCCAGTGCCCGCGGGTGTCGTATTTTGAGGTGTACCAAAAAGAGACGGCGCGCTAGGGGTCGTGGACGCATTTGCACCGGCTAATGGTGCACCGGAGTTCATCATTTCAAGTATTTCGTTAAATTATCGAAGTCTTGAAGTAGAGAACACGAGCTTTCCTTGAGTGTTTTACACCTTAATACTCAAAAAGCCTACTCGCACACCTTTTTACGTGAACAGATAAGCTTATAAATATGAATGCCCGAAACAAATCCTATATGCTCATTACAGTTACGAAGTGGGGTAAAAAGAAAAAGATTGATATATACTTAAAAGATTAATCTTGAGAAAAAAAAGACAACTTTGTATTTTCTGCCACTTACGGGTAAAATTAGAAACCACAGGTAAGGAACTCAGAATAGATGTCCTGCCAATTGTGGGAAAGGTTTCAAATACATAAGAAATATAGGAAAAGGTAGGTATTCAAAAGATAAAAGGCAACAAGCTACCGATATCTAAGCTCGCCACAAGGAGGAGATATATTTTTAATAAGAAAACCCTTTCCTTCACCTCCTCATGTAAAAAAAAATAAGTACCCCCGCTAAAGTGCGTTGGAATCAATTCACTCATTCAACGCCGTATACCCTTTTGAATCATAAATTTGAACAGCGTGGTAGCTACGTCACTCGCACCCTGTGAGAAACACTTCCTAACAGTGGACTGAAATGCTAATGGCGAAGTTGGCAGTTGACGCTTCTCACATAACTCAAAGAAGAGCTCTACAGACACCTGCCAAGACGCGCCTGATGCAGGTGCCTGAGCGAGGGCATATTGCACGCAATCATGAACCTCCGTCGTGGGCACATAAAGCTTCCGCCGTGGGTCGTGCAAAAGGTGCTGAAAAATGGTTATCGCCTCCTGCCAACGCCCTTCCATGGCATTCAGCAGCGTCAGTTGATGAAGAGATTCATTCTCTAGCGCTTCAAGGATGCCCTTGTTTGTCAAAGCCCCAAGCCCTCCAGACAGCGTTGGGTGATACTGTGGCTCAGTAGACACAGCACCTTCGGGGTTCGTCCTCCCTGAGGCCCTTCTACGGGGCCTTCGGTGCTCAGAACAAGCGAGTTCGTCGCAGTAGTGCATCGCCTCGTCGACGGATTTAGAGCATTGTATTAGTGCGTTGAAGGCGCGCAAAAGCGTCTGTGGATTGTAAAACTTTGAGAGGGACTTTTGCTGGAGAAGCACATCTACGCCTTCAATACAGCGTGATCCACTAAATAGCTTTACCAATGCAAGGTACACGTCAGGGCAGTAGTACGCACGCTGTTGGTTGAAATTGGGAGTCTCACTCCGGCCGGAATGCGTTCTGTCGGAGGCACTGCATCCCCCCGAGAACGCATCATTTGGACCTTGCCGCCCTGCAGCGGGATACCAACGCTTCTCTTTTTCAAGTCGCAGCTGATGTTCCTTCATCACACGCAAGGCCTCTTCCCACCGCCCGGCGCGCGCGCAGCAGCTCAAGTACTGCTCCGTCGCCTTGAAATCGGCGGTGATGGGTATACCAAAGCGATCTAAAAGCGTCTTAGCGTAGGAAAAGGCCGCTTCCGGCGACTGAGAAAGTGCCCTGCAAGTTTGGTAGACTGTAACAGCATTGGCGCGCATGTGACGAAGACCTACGTCGCGGACAAAGCCGCTGTCTGTCGTGGCCTCTGCTGAGGGCTCCACCGCCTTTCCTGCGCTGTCCTCCGAACTGTCGGCATACATGCAAACAAGCGCTTCGGCCGTGGCGTCATGGCTCTCCGCACACACCCCAGGCTTAACGCAGCCCGGCAAGAGCAGAGTTGCGTCCAACAACGCGCACGCCTCCCGCCAAAGATTCGGCTTCATGGAAAATAGTCCAAGTGCGTCGTTCACGGCGGACGGCGTGCTCCATCGAACGTTACAATTCATAGCTTCCTTCATTATAAAAAGGGGATAGCGAAAAAAGTCGACCTCTGACCCCGTCTTACTACTCTCCTCGGCCGGCGCACTGCATCGGCTCTCGCACCTCCCCTCAGCACACCCTGGAGATGATGAATTAAGTTCTTTGAGAGACACCGATGACGTAGTAACTTCGTTCCTCAATGCGGCGCGGTAAAACGATCGGATAACGCCTGTAACGTCGAATTCTGTCCATAGTCTTTGGGGGATGCCGCGTAGGCTGCGCAAGGCCCCTTCCCACCGTCCCTTGCGGCTGTACAGGTCAATCAAAACCGCGCACACGGCAGGCGTAGGGTCGATCTGCCCCTAAAACTCGCTCGACCTCATCGAGCCTGCCGGGGGTCCACACCGTGATGGCGATCCCGGAGCAGCTGTCGAGCAAGCACCACCGCAACCCGATCGCTCAGTAGCGGCCGCAGAACCTTGTTGGGTGGTCGAAAGAAGAAAAAGTCAGCCTCTGTCCTCCCATCTCCCGCAGCTTTCATCGCCCCCCTCAGCCTCAACCGCTCCGTGTGGCACGAGGAGTAATACATGAGCGACACCGCGTCTGACGCGGCGGGGCTTTCAACCGAAAAGAGCGCTGCGGCCCGACTCGCCTCTTTTATCCACTCCCGCTGTAAAATTAAGGAGCTCGACGACGACGACGACCAAGCCATGAGCGATGAGCTCAGAAAGGGCGACTTCGACTGAGGGGCAGCTGTGTTGGTCTTTTTTTGAGCACTGCCCAAAGGCCTCGCTTTGTTCTGATCGGTATGCTCTCTCTTACCAGTGTGGGAGAGATCTAGCAGGGGGGATGTCGGCCATGTCACCGTTCGCCCTTCCCTTTGCAAGGCTTGAGTTAGGATATGGATCAATACACTCATGTCTTCTCCCGAAGCCATCCCATTGAAGAAGACGGACAGCCAATTTGGCTGCTTACAGGTTTCGGTAGCTGAATCGCCGTGGTGTGTAGAAATACCTTCGCCACCGGAACTACTTTTCTTCCGCATGGAAAAGTATTTATAGGAGTCTACAAGGACAGAGACGGGATCGAGTGGTAGTGGTAAATCCCCGCACGAGAAGAACAAGGATGAGATACAGCTCCTCTGAAGATTCGTTGGCTTGGCATCTCTGGTGGAGGAAGATGAGGTCGAAGGGAGTCCACCATTGGATAGATAGAAGGCATTGCTACTCGCTGTGCGTCTAGAGGGCATCTACTACTACTACTACTAGTGTTGTACATTCATTTTATACACGTGGGATGGATAAAAAGATGTGATAGCCTGAAATATCCTACAGAAGTGTCTTTCCTTCATCGGGTCTGCTTATTTTCATTTTTTATCTTTTGATGGCGCATGAACAAGCAAGTGTACCAGGCAGACAACAAAAAGATCACACTAAAAGAGACCTATATACTCCTCCTTTCCCTTGACAATAAGAGCGAGAGATGCGACTTAATTGTACAAATTTCTCGAAGCTCTTTCCTGCACACCCTCCTCACTCTTCTTAGGGACTGGATGAGTCATCTTAAACAAAATTGTCGCGCCTACGGCACCTAGCACCGGTCCCGTCCAGTAGATCCACAGAAGCATCAGTGGTGTGGCATAACCGGCTGCTATGAACTTGGTAAATTGGAGCGCGGTCGCGACCGCGGGGTTGAAGGCACCTTTTGATACCCCACCTACGGCATAATGAAGCGCCACCAAGCACATCCCAACAGACAAAGCATAATAATAATCATGTCTACCTTGCGAATGCGCAACGTGCAGCACAACGGTAACTAGAAAACAAGTAAAAATACTTTCCGAAACAAAAGCTATCAGCACATACTCAGGCGTACTGCGATAAATATGTGGTGCAGGAAAAGGATGGGTTCTACCGCTAATAAGAACACCGCAGCTGGAACCCAGAATAGCCCCAATAACCTGTGCACTCCAGAACGCTACGGTCTCATCTATACGGATCTCACCTAATATTAGAGCAGACAACGTCACTGCAGGATTGAAATGTCCACCCGATATATGACCAAAAGTCAATATAAGCGCACTTACAATTAACCCTTCGGCAATGGGAGCCAAGTTACGGGTGTGTTGGTTGTTGTCAATGACAGAAACACCACAGTTCATCTCAGCCAAGACGATAGTCAACAGAAGAATAAACGTGCCAATTCCCTCGCAAATAAATCTAGTTTGATACTGGGATAGACGGGGAAAAGGGACTTTGCGAGCAAGAATTGGCCTGGCATCGTTAATCAAAAATATCTCAGCGCTCATCTTCCACTAAATTGTTATTCGATCTGCTTGTAATTCGATTTGTACACCTGCATAACCCTAGTATCTTCTCAAAAAAAAAAAAAAATAGGAGGAAAGAACGCTAATAAATGCAGTAAGCGACAATAGTAGCAATAATAATAATAATAATGGTCCCAAATGAGATGTTTTGGTACCTTAGGAACAAAAATAGGTGTTGTTGTTGTTGGTTTTGTTACCTTAACGAAGTAAGTACAGATGCACATACGCGCGTACCAAAAACAAGGGTGGAAAAAGAAGACGCTCAAAAATAATATACAGGGTTTCCTTGGTGATAAAGTTCGAGGAGGGAAATACCGTGAAGACTAAAG
>JAHSUH010001666.1:0-17359 GCA_025388415.1 Cynanchum wilfordii
GATTTGCATAACGGTATTCCCTTTCTGTCGGAATCCTCTGGCAAGACTTAGCAAGACCCCTGACTTGATACTCTTCCCGCTCATTAAAACACCCTTTATATAATCAATGCTGTCCTCCTGAATTTTACTCCCATCGCTAGCATCGTCGTCAGACTCTCCTGAGCTTTCGTCCTTGTCCAGCTGTTCGATTTCTTTAGCGTACTTTTGCTTCGCTTCGTTAAGTAGAGGAATAAGTTGTTTAAGCGAGGAAAAATCCCTTTTATCCTCGAAGTCCTCCTTGGTCCTGCCTTCAAGGATTTCGTTCAGATCCGGCAGATAAGCTAAAAATTCCACAAAAGGCCGTGAGTGCTTTTTAAAATCGGTTTCATACTTTTTAATCAGCTCGTTGTACTCCTTGAGAGCAGTGTGCCATGAGTTGCTATCGATGCTGTACCCCAAAATATCACACGCTTTTTGGATCTTTTCACTAGTTTTTTCCCGCCCAGTCGTAGTGACGCGTTTCTCTTCCTCATCGTCGTCGTCGGTTACACCAAACCAATAAGGATCAATCTGTGACTCGATGTTTTCCCCCACGTTAAGATCCTGCTCGATCTCGTAGTCCGATTCGGAGGAGTCCAAATAGTCAAGATTGTTCATTTTAATATTCTTGCTGCCGCTGTGATATAAAGTCCTTAACAATGTATCAGAAGGGGGAAATAAATTATAATATTTGAAAAGCAATTACTGGAGAACGATAGGAAACCCATAGCATTTGTATAAATTATACATGGTCACCACAAGCACCATGAGTGTGAATTTTGTAATAATAACTTTGAGCAGTTATGAAATTATGCACACACGCACACATGCATGAGCAGAAGAACTTAGATATTAATAAATTGCGTTTTCAATTTTAGAGATAGCATTGCGAATGTTTTGCACCGAAGAATCGTTCGTTGTCGTTTCCAATAGATTCTGTAAACATGCCAGTATATTCCTCCATGACTTTCGAAATCTTTTAGGGCCGATTATTGACCGCTGAAACAATTCGATAACCCTCAACAAGTTCTTCAGCACTCTTTCGGCTTGGGATGACTGAAGAAGAGCGGGAAAATAAGTGAGTGCCATACCAATCTTCACAGGTCCCATTCCTATAATCTCCAAATCTGTCAGATTGTCTAGCAGAAGGAAGAAGAAGTCAACAGAGGTTTCATCTTCCAATTCCTGATAGAGATCTTCAATCAGACAAGACGGACCTATGGAAAATGCGCAATCGTTAAAAAGCTTAACAGCAGTAGAGAGCGCCTCGGACGCGCGCAGGACGTGGTTTAAGTTTCTACGATGCACAGAGCATAAAGCTAGAAGGAGGGCATCCGTATCCATCTATTAAACATCTAGAAAGGATGAAGAGAAAAAACGAGCAAATATACATGTATACATAAAAGTTATTCTGTCAGCAGCTTTTTTTTCTTCTTTCTTGTGTGTGCTTTATTTTTAAAGGAATGAAGGATATATTATGACAGTCTTTTGGTCAGAAAAAGCACACTAATATCGTCCATCCAGCAATTTCGATGCGCAGAAAGAAGTTCCTTCACGACCAACGCGATATCGGTGTTGTCCAGATAGACTGTGCAGGACCTAGCAGTGATGGGTACAATCCGCTGGACTCCCAGCAAGCGTCTCAAGAGAACCAAAACGCAAACGTAGGATTCATTCTGCACGAGAAGGGTGCTCGTAGGCCTTGTGGTGACCATAAAGCCGGGGACAATGCACGGGGGAGGCGGAGCAACGCTGACATTAATTTGCCGCCCAAATAAAAGAGAGCCGTTCAGGTGAACGAGCGCGTCCTGCGCGGAGGTGGAGTCGGTAAAGGCGACGGAGCCCATCTCGTCCGCTTGATTTATCACGACATCGTAAACCTCGCCGTAACGACTAAAGAGCTGTAAGAGAGTTAGTCGAGTAAATTCAAGCCATTCGGAAAGGATACGTTCGTAACGAGCAGAAACTCCATATGACCAGGATGGTCAAAGAACAATAATGCCTGGTAGCACCCAACTTCCCTCTTATTCTTTTTTGTTTAAAGTAATAATAATAATAGAGTCAATTTAAAGAGTATAACACGACAATTTCCATGGAACGGGTCCAATCTTTTTTTCTTTCTAATGAGCTTTTAGTCCATGTAATACGCACTAAGCGTCATTCGTGTCGTCCTAAAAGATAGGTAAAATCGAAAAAATAGCAGATTGTAGAAGAGTCTGCTTTGAAATTTCAGCACACATTTTTTTATTTCAGTGTTGCTGTTGACTTCATCAAGGAAGTGGCAATTGCGAGGAATATTTTCGCCTTTCTGTAGTGTATAAAATTTTAGGGCTTCGCAATAAAGATAATAATAACGTCTACATTAAGTTCTGAAAGAACATACATACATCGTAATGGTATCAGTGAACCTTTTTCTTTTGGCAGTACACAAAAATTTCGTTTCCACAAGAACTTCGAGAACAGAACTTCGTCCTCGTGAGTTAGACGTCTCTCAGATCATCCATTTTTCCCTCCTCCACGTCCAAATATTTATAAAAGCTCAACAAGGAACGAAATTCAACTCTTCTATTATTGTACTGGAAGTTTCGTAATGCATGAATGCATGCACAAGCAGTGATTTAAATTATCTTCTATTTGCCTTGTAATGAAAGAAACACACGAGGGGCAATATATACTTATGAGAAATAAATTTTTTTGAAGGAGAAGCAATTTAAACAAAATATCTGATCTAATATCAAAGATATTCTTATGTTGTATCTATTGATGATTTCAAGACTTAAATATTTCTACGTTTATTTCACTGCACTTTAGTTCCGAAAACGCAGAAGATTCCATGGTGTGAAACGCCCGTTTCTCGATGTTTTTTGCATCTCTTAAGTATGAGACACGAATCACAAAACACCAACAGTCCGTTCTGGAAATTTAGGGAAAAGAGCAATTATATACAGCTCATTCGACTTCTATTTCATATTTTCTGAAGGAGCAAAGTAAAAAATAAAAGGAATCATAATCATCGTAATATTTCAACATAATTCAAACACGAATCACGGATCATTTTTTTTAGACACTCAAATTTTAAACATTCACGAGCCAGAGTCTGACAGCAGAGTAAAGTGTAGAACAAAATATCTATTTAAATAAACATGCCTTCTAAAAATCATATTTATAATTTATGCAACAGTTAATATGTCCTAGCACAAGTGGGTTTTTTTTAGAAAAAAGACAAATGAGGGACGTAACTCAATCTAATAATAATAATATATAGGGATTTCTGATATTATAGATCTAAAATTCAGCCCTAATAGCTTAAAATAAAAAATAGCTTCATATTCGAAAGAAATATTTCAGAAAGAGTATCTTAAATCGTTGAGAATGGAGCAACAATGCTTGCTTGGGTACGTTTGGGAACGCTATAGTTGGAAACAGGGGGTAAACTGAAAGTAGGCATCTAATCCAGCTACACATACGCAATTAAAGCTAGGGAATATGTGTCCTATTTTGTATTCCTTACGAGAAAAAGTTTCCAGCACTATAAATAAAAAAGAGAAATAATATAAAAGTAATTTTTAATGAATAGTCCGTTGCATTTCTATCTGTGGTCAACAGCACTTTTACATTTTAAAGGAGATACTCATTTCAAATAGTGAAGCTGGGTTCCCAAGTCTACTAATTTAGGAGGTATAAAGATTCTATAGAAACTACCGTTATGTACTCTAAATCATACTTTTTCTAAGATTTTATGCTACCTTAAAAAGTGGAGCAGAATTTTTCTTCGAAACAATTGTGAATCTAACTTTACCAAAAAAAATAAATTACTATTGAAAGTACATCTATATTAAAACCAAACAAAAAAATTATATCTATTTATTGATCACAAGAAGAAAACTTCTCCATCCATATGCGGCATCCGAATTCCTTGTAAAGTTCTTTAAGTAACTGCACAAAATTTACACGCTGAGATGCTTCATAATAAAAGGTAAGCTTCTTTTTATCGTACTGATACTCGCACTGTGAAATTACCATGTTAATTCCGTGAAAATTTATTTGCTTCTGGCAAATTTTGATGGCGCTAGCTTCAGCTTCCTTCAAATCAGTAGCCCAGTAGTCCACCTCTCGCTGAGTAGCATAACGCAGAAAGCTTCCAATAGGTCTAGAATACTCAACAAAATTCTTGCATCCCTCTGAATTCACACCTATTACAACTCCAATATCAATGCCTCGGTCACCTTGAACCACAACATATTGTCCTTTCTCAAGAAGCATATAGGACAAATACATAGATCGATGACACTTAAACTGAACCAGTGCATTGCAAATAGTCGTTGCTGGAGGAGTAGAAGGCATTTGGTCGTCTTTAACTGGAGACATTTTTTTCGTGGTACAAAGAAGGGAACTTTGAGGTTGATCGAGTAAAAAAATAGACTCGTTGCAATCCTCATCGGGAATGCAGTTCCACCCATACGGATCGTGGCGTAGGACCTTGGGGCTTGGGTTAATTAAGGGTTTAAACGGATTGCCCTTCTGGCTTGCTTGATTTAGTGGAAGCTGCATATTAGTAATATCTATTAAAGGGGATTGAAAGGCGAGCATCTTGGGAGGAGTAATAGCAAGAAAATAAAACAAAGTTTATACAAAGATATATCCCTAAAAATAAAAACGCAAAAAAGGAAGAGAAAATAAGAATAATTGCATGACCTTAAATAGAGTACTTGCATTTTATTAGATGATTTTTTTAATAATAATTCTGCTGCGTTTTTTATTCATTAATATCGTAGTTAGTCTTTTAAATGTAACAAACTGCTGAAAATAATTATTTGCTGCACTCTCATAAGAGTAAATTGAGAAGAAAAAATATTGCATACGTAAGAAGAAACCGATGTAAAAAAGAGTATTTCGCTGAAATAGTTAGTAACAATGTATAAATGGCTTTCTGTGCATTCTAATAAAATTACAACAAAAAACACTTTTGAAAATCTAATAATAAATAATGTGACAGAAAAATCACACTCTTGCTTCTTAAATTCATTTGCTGTGGTAAATACGACGCAATGTCAACATAGGCCAGCTCATATGACACCATCCTTGAACTCTACTTTGAGGGAAAACTTTTTTTTAGTTTGCGTTTAAAGGAATGAAATAAGGCAAGGGCCTGAGTAAAAGCACACCTGCTAGCAGAGAATATTCGTTAATGATTTTCATGAAAACACGCTCACGCCCTAAAAAAACCGCCCGCTGGGCTTACAACCAGATTGCCCTCCATTTTCAGACAGAGCATTTTTTGTTTGGCACTTCCAAAAATCGAACAAAGGAAAAAGACAGTGTGTAATAACATCTAAGGTGGCTAAAAGGATCCCTGCGAACCAGGCGAAGGACCCCTGCGCGTTGGGGCCGGGGGGGGAGCTATTTGGGGGGGTGCTTGTTGGGGGAACGGGGCCGACTCGGCGCTGCGAAACGAGGGGTGGGGACAACCACGCCCAGAAGTGGCGTCGACGCATCTCCCTTTTTATTTAACTATCCTCTTTCTTTTTCCTAAATGTTATTCTGGATTTATTATCTCCTCAAAGGTCTGGTGGCTAAATTTCCCGTTCTTTTTCGTGTGTGGGCGGGCGGGGGGTGGGAATTTTGTGTAGTTTCGCGGTGCCGGGTCCACTCCCACACGTTCCTGTTACCTTAGGCTGTGGTTGTTTTTGGCCTTCTGCCGCTATCTGTCTTCGGTTTCTTGTGGGGGGCGAAACCAAATTTAGAAAAAGGGTGACATCCTGCTGGATGCTTAAAATTCCGTTTTGATCGCGCATAGGCGCCAAAAAGTTTTTTTTTAAAAAACTATAATAAACCAGGGGAAAGTGGGGAACTTCGACTAAAAGCCTTTTTAATAACTAAAACAGGTCTTGGGGGGCGTCCGTTTGGGATGCGGCCCGGGGGGATCCGCACTAGCTTCCCGTGTTGCACGGGCGGGCCGTGCCAGAAGGTAAGGAAGCGCAGAAAATACAGCTTTAGAGAAAGTATTTAAAATTTGATTCGGTATTTGAACTTTGTAAAAAAGAGTCTGGGTGTTGAACATATTTTTCCCCAAAAGGACACTCGACTCCATTACGCATAAATGTCGCCACATGTTTAGAGGCCGGTCCGCGGCTTCCGGCCCCCTCGAAAGGTATAGGCGGGTTTGCCTTACTATCTGGGATGTTGTTTGCGGTGGCCTTTTTAACGAATCTTACTGTACGATATTTCTTTGCTTACAGAGGCAGTTGCATCCTGGTGAGCTGTGCACTTAGTAATGCGTGTCGCCGGACGGTTTGGTCAGCACTGCCCCGCGGGTAAGTTTCCGCAGCAGCGCGAACTTAAGGGATAGTATTGTTGGCGATGATACGCATTTTCACAGTTGTTTTTAAGCTATAACACTGCATGAGGTGAGATTTTAGAAAAGCGTGACAGCGCGTGTGCTTTTCGGTGAACACAGAGGATTGGAAATCCGATTACAAACTTGGTATTTTGGTCGGAGGTGGCAGACATATAATGATCTCTAAATGCGATATGTGCCAAAGAGATAAGTCATTCCTTACATCTTCTAAGAGATAGTTGTACAAAAGGTGAATAATAATTAAAGCAAGAAGCAAATAGTAAAGAGATGAATCCTTCAATCAAGTAAGTGAATAATGCAGCAAAGGGCTTCAAGTTCGCCTTCAAGGTAAAACTTGCTCAAAGATAATGTAATATAAGTGTTAGAACTTTTAGACATCGGTGCAAGGAATATGCAGCTGTTATTCTGATAGAATACATAAATATATATATATTCGCTGCCCAAACGTCAGTAGACAGATAAATGCCGGTGGTTATATCGATGAACTGAGGCGAGTTATCGATAGAAAATATTTTGACCTCGTAGTTTTGTCGTATGATTTTTTTGGAAAAAATTACAAACCATAATCTCTTCTTATGTTTTTAAACAGGGAATCGTTAAAAATATGCTCACATCAGGCTTTTGTATGTCGAATTATTCTGTAGCTAACACTTTTAAGTGTATTTACTTCTTCTAACTTGTGTTTCTTTCTTTTTTATTTTCTTGAATAATTGCCACCGAGTAGCAGTATTTTTTTACCAGTTTCGATTACTTTTTAATTGCTATATACATAAATTAGCGCTTGTATATATCGAATAGCTTCGTCAATATGTTTGAAGGAAATCCAACATCTGTGAACTTTTCGCTGTGGGCTTATTCACCTTATGAGGGCGATGAGGATCGCACTAATTTTAACTCACTCAATGATGATTTAGATTACAGTTCTGATACCTCAGTTCGAACTAACACAGTGACCCAGCTAAACACACACTTGCGTATGCCTGGCTCAAGAGCTCCGTTGCATCGACAAAATTTATCAACAATGGGTTTGCATTATGTCGATTACCACGTACAAGTGTTTCCAGTCATTTATAAATTTTTTGAATTTACACTTGGCTGCTCAGAGAGTACTCACCATGAAACGATCGCACCTCTTCAGAATTTGGAGAAGATTGGCTTGTGCTGCCTCAAGAATCTCGTCAACTTCAGTCCTGAGGACCTTCGACTTTGTGGGTGGAATTTTCTCTCCTTGTCAAAAAAAATAGTGGCATTGCGCCATTTTCAATACTGCCCGATTGCCCAAACATATTGGAAACACGTTTTGTTGATCCATCTGATATTTCTAGGTTTATGTATCACATCTCACTTGACCTTACGAAGCGCCATGATAGCATCAATCCAGTATATTTGGTCTCTAAGCTCGTGAAAGCTGCCGTAAGTAGTGAGACCTCTAACCTCAACCACGACTTTAATCCACACTATACTTTTGATGAGAGCCTCTTAGACCCTTCGTGGGAATCCGACACTAATGAGTTTGCCACGATGGAAATGGAGAAGTTCCCTAGGACTAATGATGTTACGGAGTT
This sequence comes from Cynanchum wilfordii, assembly GCA_025388415.1. Lineage (NCBI taxonomy): Eukaryota > Viridiplantae > Streptophyta > Magnoliopsida > Gentianales > Apocynaceae > Cynanchum > Cynanchum wilfordii. The sequence continues at coordinate 7,942 of JAHSUH010001666.1, forward strand.
TGATTTCTGTATGGTGCTTGCTTCAACTGCATGTGATAAAAGGGTTCCTCTGAAGAGCATTCAACTACTTCATCAAATTGTCAACAAATGCCTCCTTGGCCAACAGACTCACATTTTAACGTCGTGGGGAGTTCAACATGTTGCTCAACTTTTAATTTGCCAGCTAAATGAGGCTGCCAAATCTTCCGAAGAGGAAAAGACCTGGATCTTGGCTGCTCTTGCACTTTTGTGGAAAGTTATTGTTGCTTCTTCCGACATCGATCTACTGCTATCACTGCTTCGATGGAACTACTTAAACTTTAAAAAAGTGGGAGCAATGGGTCTTCTAGAAATTGAGCCTTTAGTAGATTCGATTGAATCTCTTAGTGTTGGAAGAATAAGGCTCTCTCTACCACCCTCTCGCTACCGTGAGCGGCATTTATCATTTGCACACTCACTGACATCTATACCCCCAGGCACCGTCAAGGGTTTGTGTATTACCGGGTCCGAGTCTGAACTTTTCTGTGTGCTTTTCACTGACTCCGGGGTGTACAAGGTTTCACTAAACCCACCTTTTGTTATAATAACTCAAAACACTTCTTATATCCCTGAGTGTTTCCGCGCACTGTTCGTAGAAGACAACAAAGTGGTCGTCTGGGTTGCCCCTGGGAAGGACCTAGATATTTTGGACTCAAACACACTAATGCTCTGCGGAAAAATTAAGGTGCCTCTCTCCAAATCTGACAAAGAATTTGTAGTGTACACGGGGAATAAACAGTTTGCGTCGCCGTACTACTATTCTGCTGGTCAAACCCGGCGGAATGTTTCTTTCAGAGGAACTGAATTCAGCGGCACCATGAACCCCTCCTCTCTGCTTCTTCCACGAACGACAGACTCTCTCAGCGTGCAATTTTTTACGTATGCCACTACTCCTGCTGACGTGAACACCACGATGGAGGTAGTTTCAGCGTTTATAGGTGATAAAAAATGGCTGTCGGTGAAGGTCACCCTCGATCACCAGACAGCAACTATGATGCTCATATTTGAGCACGGAAAGGATGCCATTGCGGAGGTAGAGGAACCGATTTCCTCGGAGTGGGTGTTGTGGAGTGCAACCTTAACCTCCCTTAACCATATCGCTACGTGGACGATCTACCGGAACGGTGTCTGCTGCGATGCTAACACACAAAGTGGACCTCTCGTTAGACCGTCCGACTCACTCTTTTTTAGCATTCTCCAGGGACGTTTTGCAGGTTATCTTGCATCCATGCAGGTATGGAGTAGAGAACAAACCATAGAGAATATGATATTAGCTGGGATAGAGGGAAATGTTCTCAACCGATCTCAGTTTCTTTTGTGCTCGTTCCGGTTGGATGAGGGTATCGGCTGCTACTTTCATAGCAAATGCTCCGGCCTGGTATTTCGGAGCCAGCACTGCAGTTGGTCAGTGTGTCCGAAGCCATTACCCGGGAAACCGTGCGCTGACGAGAAGATTTTTTGGAAACCTCACGGGGAGTACTATATAACCACAAATGAATTTGAACTCGTTGTTGTCGAGGAAGGCTGTACAACATGGATCAACAAAGAGGGAAGAATTCTCGAGCAACAAACAACCATCTTTAGCCCGTCAGATCGTATTTTCTACTGTCCAATTGATGGAATGATATACGGTGCCGTCCAGGATAGTATTGGGGTGAGTTCCATACGCGCGGCTAGGACCCCTACCCACCGTATGAAAGAGTTGCCTTCGATGCAAAGTTGTAAATCGTATACCAAAAGCATCTTTGACCGTATAAAAGAGAGAAATGCATGCTCAGTGTACGACATAGCGCTCTATTTGGCGTATATTATGAACACAAATCTGATTATTTTGAGGGAAAACCACTCAAACTTGCAGAATTTTTTGTCCTTCAATGTCATCACGACCGTATCCTTAAGGACTGTTGGACGTCTCTTAACTATTTGCCAGGAGGTGATTGACTCTATTGCCAAGCGTAATGTCACTGAGTTTGAGAGCCTAGTTTTGTGTATTACCGGTAGATTACTAACACATCAGGTCAAATTAATGCAATGCTGCTGCCCCTCTAAAGTGGTTTCGAAATTGTAAATGTGTATCATTTCTTGAAAGACAACCTTCTACCCAACGAAGCGCTCATTGCCGAGGCTTTTGACGTATTCTCTGATCTTCATAAAACCATTCTTGCTGAGTGTGTGAGTCATGACTATCAGCTCAGACTCATTAACGAAAGCACCAATTTCAAGGATGTGGAGCAGCTACTACAGCCCAATAACCTCCTTTCGCTGGTCTGTTCCGTTATTGAAAAGGATATGAAAAAGCCGTTTATGTTATTCCTTAATAACCTTAAAGAGGAATGTAAGACAGAAACGCACTGCATCTTCTCACGCAAGCCGGTGAAGTTTAATGCATCGGAAGCAATACTAACCGTAATTTTTGGTGTGCTTTCCCAAGAGGCCAATCCACAGTGGCATCTTGTTGCAGTGGCATTAATTAATACCCTTTGCAAATACATCTTCCATCAATTCGAGGAATACTTTCCCGCATGGAATGACCGGCTCCTGAACCTTGATTTACTGAAGCAAACCTTTGTTGGTGTTGTTTTATTTCCAGTTGCTCACTACCTGTATGAAATGGACATTGACACGTCTATCGTGACCGATTGCTTGAAGGCGCTTAAGGATACATACGATCGTTTTCAACGGTACACTTTGGCGACGCATGATCCTTCGGTTAGAATGGTAAAAATCACCGACACGTATTCCATCGTCCCACGCGCGCAATCCGCCACAGATTTTCGAACCAAGCTAGATCTTCGCTACGCACACAACATACGAGTAGAGATGAGTACCTTGAGATCTCGCAGTGAGGATGACTCGTACCCGTCATTTCTTTTTACGCTAATTGAAAATGAGTATCACTCCACTTCTGTGACCCTTTCGTACGACGATGCAAAGGAGGCCGCATTTGAGCGAGGTGGGGAACTGAACGTTCAAGCAGTTATCGATGAAAAATGCAGCAATATTATCATAACGGTTTACGCAGACGTTCAGCTGAATGTAGAGATGACGAGCTGGATCGAAAGCATTTGTCAGGCACTGACTTGCACAATAATTCGTATACCCTATCAAACCATTTACAAGCTGATTCCTCGGCGGAGTATACCAATACGCGCGTCGTCTTTTCTTCGCGGAGGCTTATCAAAGGAACCGGTAAAAGCTGAAAATTTACAGCGCACCAGTGACTATTATCCTCTTGAAATCTTGGAAAATTTAAACCGGGCAGTTGAAGGTAAATCGTTAGCGTCAAATCTTGTGTCGAATTGGGACGGGCTCTTTGTCTCTAGGGGATTTCCGTATGCAAAACGACTTGAGAATGTTATAATGTGGTCCTGCTGTGCACTAACTTGGCATTCCCTAAAAGCCCCATTAGGTGATGACGCGCTTGTAAATCGTGTAGCAGAAATTCTTGACTTGCTTAAAAAAAAAGCGTTCCTATTTCTTGAAGCCCTCCAACAAGGGAGAGAAGAGGATATTGTAAAGCGTTCCTGTTTTTTGCTCCAAGACGTTAGTCCACGCGCAAGAGCTGAAGCCCACCTGACCGAGCTACAGCATACCGAGGAGCCCATTGTAGGGGGCGATTTCGAGTCATTATTCAACAAAGGCCGCGCATGGTGGTGTTTCCGTAAATCATCGAGCCCAAAGCAGAAGTGCATTTAGCTTTGGAAGCGTTGATACGCTTCAGCTCTCAAACGCACCTACCGCTTACTTTTCTAGTACCAGTACAAGTGGGCTTAACCATAGGATGACAACTATAAAAGCTTTCAACAAAAATATTAAAGACGACTCTGATATGCTCTTAAATCAAATCATTCAGTATCTTATTAATGAACCGAATGAGACCACCGAAGAGATCATGGAGGTCTTCTCCACGCGGACCCGTTGCGCTATGCTACTGATTGATGACTACAAGCTAAAGGAGGAGTTATGCAGACATTGTGCCAATAATGATGGGATGTTGGGCTGCCTCCTCAGCTCACATTTGCAGCACCAAAATAAATTAATGGAGCATCTTTACAAAGGAGTCCGTGAGAAAGCAGGTTACGCACGAGAGGAGACTGAAAATCACTACGACCAATACATCTACGGCTGTGGTTTCGTTCTGGAACTTGAGTTACGCAAGACATTTTGCCTGTTTATTCGAACTGTCTTGCGTAGCCTGCAGAAAAGACTCAAAAGTGACAATGACTTCCCTTTCAAAGAGTCTCTTGGAATGTGTGCAATTCTTTGCCACCCATGGGATAGCGTTGATTTGTCAATTTTGCAGATTTCCGACATTTTTGATTTTCTCTATCGACTTCTCTCGAACGTGTTTATAAGATACCTGCGTGGTGTTCTTGTTGCAAATAAGTCGGTTGCCTATTTCGAGAGTAAAGGGATTTTTGACTTGTTCCACCGATGTTTGGTAATACCTAATTCCTTGTTACATATTTCCGTAGAAGGCGTCAATATTGTCGACGGGGAGGTTCAGGGCTTGCATGTTGAAGGTGTTGATGTCATATGCAGTGCACGGAACCACTGGAAGCCTTCAGTTCATCCATCTATGGTGCACTCCAAGCGTGAGGCCGACTCGTTTGCGAACTATGGGTTACCCTGTATTGTTACCGAACAGCCCACTGTGCAGTATTTCGAAATTACACTCGATCTTTGCGTCTGCGCAGATCCGAAGATTTCCATAGGAGTGAGTTGCTTGTTGTTGACGCCAACAGACCCTTCCCGCATTGATCAAGCGGTTAGATTTTCTTCGGATGGCATTGTTACTCTTCCAAATCACAGAACACGCAAATTCAGTGATAAGTGGCAAGTGGAGGATGTCATAGGTTGTGGTGTGCTTGCACCTAACAACAGTGTCTTCTTTACTAAAAATGGCAAGTTTCTCGGGATTGCCACGGAAAGTGACTTCGCGACCATGATTCCTTTCTTCGAGGTACATGGAACCGGCACCCTGATGAAGGTGCTTGTGAACTTCGGAACAGAGCAAGCTTTTAAGTTTAACATAGCAAGCTTACATAGTTCATGTCGGCACCGGTACCTAACACCAGCCACCATATGTGATGCAGCCCTTATCACAGTGCACTACCTTATTACCATGTGTTTCAGAAACCTTTCATCCAGTGAGGAAAGCACTGCTCCAAATCAAGACGCAACCAGCAATCTCCTTGATAAATCAGCTGAATTTCTCCAAGGATATATTTCGGAGCTTATTGAGATGTATAACAGTCGCTGTCTGACCGAGTCCACCATTCAAAAGGACTCCACAACAGGCGCTCAGGAGTCCATTTTAGTCATGATATCACGTCTTTTTCATTGTCTATCTCTTATCATCGAGTGTTTCCGCTTCGATGCTGTCGCTCCTAAGACGCATTCTAGAGTACTACAGACTTGCGCATTCACACTTACCCACGCACATAATAAGGGGATAAAGGTGCGCGCGGCCCAATGTCTTTGCCTCGTGCGGCAAGTAATGCGTGGGGATCTCCTTTTGGAGGCCTCAGAAGTGTTTGGCCGGAATGCCGCTCCACAAGAGGTAGTCAGGCAATTGTTTGAACTAGCACGTTCAAAACACGCGAACAGGCTCGAGACTTCACCTCCTTTCCCGAAATGGATGAACGATACCACAATTGTAAAGGGCAAGGGAGCCTTTTTTGGGTCTGCCCCACTGCCAAAGAGCGGGACTCATATAGTTGGCTTTCGCATAAGACGCAGCCATCAACTAGATCAAGAAACAGGATCCCCTTTGGGTGGGTGTTACTACGTCGGACTGTGCCATGGTGTGCCACAAATTAATTGTATGAGCGGGCTTATCAGTCGCAGGGATGTTTATGTTTTGCAAGACACTGACGATCAAGATCAAGTTTCTCACTTATTGTTGAGAAGGCAGTTCATTCCCAAGAACGCGTTCCGACGGATTTACGGAAACAACGAGCTAGTGTGGGTGCAATTCAACGCCGATCTAGGTGAGATAACATTTTACAGAGAAGATATGATACTCATTGGACTCGCTTTTGCCAATATTGAGAAGACAGACGATCTCTATCCCATCGTCTTTCACTTCAACGACGATGCCTCATGTGAGATCCTTCTGTCACCAGCCTCCGTTTCGGAACCCGTTGAGAATACCTACGAAAGCTTGTACCGAAGTATAGCGATTGACACGCTTCAGCAACTTCATCTAATAGCCCCATTTCAAGAAATGATAACAAAGGAGCTGCACCGATCAATCACTCGACTAGATCGTGATTTTGAGGGCTGTCTTGGAGCCCTGGCCGTTCTCGGCGGAAAGCGTAGCTATCAATATTGTCTCCACGATACATTTGGTCTGGTTATTCTCCATGCAGTCGCTGATATCACGCGGAAAGCTGTTGTATATCTAGCTAGTGACCAAGAGAGACAGCTGTTTGCTGTGCCATTGCAGACCCTCAAGCCCAGTTTCATCAAAATTCCGCTTTATGCATCCGGGAGTGCGGCTTCAGACTCTTGCGTCTCTTTGTTAACCGACGAGCTTTGCCACATTTTGTACGAAGCCACATTCGTAGCGCCGCTTACACGACAGGAAGAAGAAGCTAGATCGCGCATTGAGGAAGAGTATAAACAATCTATTGGAGCAACCACGACACTGGACTTGATTGGAATTTTGTCTTCACACTATTTACCTGAGGCTGGAACACGAACTCCAGCGACGGACGCGTTTGTTGCGCGATCAAGCACTTCGTCATTGATAACGACACTGCAGCCGGTAGTCATTGATCGACACTGCTCCACGAAGTGCCTGTTTACGCCAAATCCTTCTGTTGGGGTTACAACAACCCAGGGAGCTTCTACGCTGCGCGGAAACGTAATTTTCGACCGCATTTTCAACTTTTCCGTTAGTATTGCCCAATGCCCATCGGACAGCTTATTGTATGTCGGAATGACGGCCTCAACATCTACCTTTCCCCAAAGAGTCGGGGAGGTTGCTAGTTGGGAGGACACGTGGGCACTTTGCAGCTGCGACTCTGCAAAGGCTAACAGCGTTAATTGTTGTGTCGAACCAGGCATGATTTTCAGCGGGGGTGTAACCCTCTTCACTTTGGGTGATATCCTTACTGTCAGCGTAAATCGGCAAGAGGGGACCGTTGCATTTTTCCGTCTACGAAAGGGAAAGAGCCGAGTCGACTTTGGTATACTTTTCGAGGGTATTCCCGAAGACGCCAGCATACGACCTATCGTTGTGTGTGGACCTGATACAATAGTTGCATTTTCCTTTATGGATGGCGTTACGTTTCCGGCGCGGAATACATTCCCAGTGAGCAATTTCACGAGATCAGCGCGTAAGCTTTTTTTCAATTGCACTGTGTGTGAAGCTTTATTGGTTGCACCATGGTATGGGAGTGAGGCCAACGTCACATTGTGTGAGCAGTGCTTCTTGACATGGCGGTATCCAGAGGAGTTATTCTTTGTTGAATATTCATCATCCGATGCTTCCACCATTCCCATGTATCTCGCATCGAGTTTTGCACCGGCAAATCTTATTGTGAATGATTACGTCGAGTTCGAGGAAAATTGCGTGCTTTCATGGTCCACTAATCAGAGCGTTAATATAAAGGTAGACGGGGCGTCGTGTGTTTCTATTTTCGACGAAGGCTTTGCAATAACGGAGCCACTTTCTATCTATGGGACCTCACGTGTGGATATTCAGGTGGGATACATTGCGGGAGTGTCAGGGCATCCTTTCAGTGGGCTTCTAGCCTTTACCCCGCTTTGGCGTGAGGATCAGTGCACCCGGACGACTTGCGTGCTTCAAGGTGATTCTTTGTTTATCAGTTCGTCAGTTATTCCTTTCAACTCAAAGGCCCTCTTTTCTGTTCGAGTTACTGAAGCCAAGCCGAGCACTCCCATTGCATTTGCGAATGTCTTCATAGGTGTCAGCAATTTTTCGGATTATAGTTATTCAATGACGCGTGCAGATATGGAACGTCTATGCGCCAATAGCAAGATTTGGGGAACTTGGTGTGATTCTAATGAGAAAATATTTGCTGATGGCACAATTTTCGTTCTTTTAGACTGCACTCACGGCACCATTCGTATCAGTGCAACGCTTGAGGGGTTGCATTATAATCCTTTTATAATTACATGCAGTTTCTCATCAGGGGCTGACGAAAATCTGCACTTGGCGATCTTCTCGCAAGACACTTGCCAAGTTTCGTCGTTCGAAGGATTCACTTCGTTCAGTGACACCATCGAGCCAAGCCTTTCCCCGATTGCCATCGGATTGGTACCAAAAACATTCATTCGACCGAATGAAAACATGTTTGAAGATTGCATTATGCTTATGGACACCATTCATCGCACAAAAATTTTCTCATCGAACAAATGGGACTTTAGTGAATATGCCGTAGAGAGCAATAATGGGACGCTTTTTCACATCGATGACATCCTTACTTTTATAAGACAGGAAGCGGATTTACGGGTGTTTTCTCAAGGTGTTTTGATTGCGTCTCTGAAGCTCAGCGAACAACAGGCTTGTAGACATCACTGTTTTATGCTATATTTTTCTGTGAAGGGGCTTTCTGCTACGTTTGTTCCACCTGTGTACGGGCATACACACTTGGGACGCATTGTTGAGGTATGCGGCCCCGAGGTTGGCATAGTAGAATGCGTGGATAACTTAAAGGAGAAAAGGCGATTCACGGTTCGCCGCAGAGATGTACGATTTTGTGCGTTATCCGCTTCTACTTACCAATCGGACGCCATAAAGAAGGGGGTGCAAATTGCGTTCAAGACCACACCAATGCAACCGCCAAAAAGAGGTACGGTCGTCTCAGTATCAGGTGGCACTATTAATGTTCGTGAGACCGATGATGAGAGAGCCATCATTTCCTTGAAGATAGACCAATGCTTTATATTAGACAACGAAGGGAAAGAAGTCACCAGGCAAGTTTTATATCCCTTGGTTTCGCCTTCTACGACAGCGGCGGCGGTGATTTTTGAAGTGGGGAAATCTAAGTATGGACTTCGATGTAAAGGATCCCACAACGGAATCATGTTCGACTGTCGCACAAACAGCTCTATCGAGATCACTGGATTGTCAGTTTTGAGCCATACATCGGGACGCCATCATGCGGATGTGTATTTCAAGAAGGGGAGCCACAAAAACTATGAACGCGACGTGCACGCGTGGATGCAGTGTTTTTCTGGGTTTGTTGAAATGCAAGTGGAGCAGCAATTTTCCCTCACATTTATGACGATATATCTAGAGGCAAACGATATCTTTTCTTTCTTTATTAACACTTCCCATAATTGCGGCGTTGGTTTTTACTGTGATGATGATGGGTGTCACGGGGAGGTTGGGTCTGTACTGGACAGCGATGATACGATCACCGTT
>JAHSUH010001667.1:0-11468 GCA_025388415.1 Cynanchum wilfordii
ATCATGGATTTGATATATTGATAAGGTGAATATCCAGTCTATTCAACGCTAGGCATAATGAGTCTAAGGACCTCAACAAATCTCTTTTCATCCTATGAACTTTAAGGTGTATGAAGTTTCATAATTTCAGTTTGTAATCAGAACGATAGAGACTTCATTTAACTTAGGTTGATCTAGGCCAGAAGCAGACCTACGTCAAGATAACCCTACCCTTGAAACACTTTGGTAGTGCTCTTGGATCAGAATCCCAAATAATGAATCAGAGCACACGGAGCCATCTACTTATCCTTTATATATCAAGAAAAAAATATGGCAGACTAGCGGATATTTTGATCAGTTAATGAAAGAGCCCAATGCAAAAAAAAATGCATGTTGGGTCTTTGAAACAGTTCAAATCATTTTGATAATAAAAAGTTTGATCTGTTTTACCGAGAAGGTCTACGGTTCGAGTCCGTATAGCCCTATACTAATACTAACTAATTACTAATACTAACTAATACTATTAATATCTAATACTATTAATATAAATAATATAAATTAATATAAATATAGAATATAGTATTACTAGAATATGAAAAATAGAAAACAAAATGATTAAGGAAAATGAAAATACAAAAAATGCAATTGTATAATTTTTTTCATTATTGTTTGTTGCTTGGAACTGTCGGGTTGGTTAATCGAAATCAAACTTATGGGAATAAGTTTACTCACGGCAAGCTTTTGTCATTAATCGCATTAATCTTGGGGCATTCATCTTGGGGGTAGGGCGAGTTTCATATTCAAGGAGTTCGTGATACTCCCTTTCTTTGGTATAGCCAATGTTCGTGAATTTTGAAGTCAAAATCATGACACGAGTTACCCTTTCTAAAAACCCCAATGGATCTAGAAAGGACCTGTCGTGCTTGTGTACAAGTTCAAAAATGTAATATCTTTGGTAAGTCTCATTATTAACAATGTCAAATAGGCTCGCCATATATCTTACCTAGACCTAGCGAAGGAGAGAGGGTAGTCTGTCTTCTTTTTTTTCTATTCAATGAAGAGAAGGCCCTCCGCTAGGATACTAAAAAAAAGAATATACCAACACCAAGATATTCTAAATTCTGAAATGGAAATTTCTAGCCAGTCTCTTGCTTGTTATTATTCTAAATCACTAAGAAAAAAAACCCAAGGGACTACCGATTCTATTCACAAAAATAGAAATCTATAAAGAAAAAGAATTGAATTTCAATAAATCAAAATAAATTAGCAATTCAATTTCAAAAATTCAAAATTATAAATTTTAAATAAAATTAATTTAAAATTATTAATAAATAAATAATAATTAAATAAATAAATAATAATAAAAAATCTATAATAATAAAGTGGATTTTTTTTTATTTCGTTCAATTGATTTTATTCAATTTCATCAATTAGTAATAGATAGTAATAAAGTAATAATAATTAGTAATTAGATAGTAATAATAATTAATTAATTTGAAATTAAAAAAAAAAAAAGAAGTTCCAAATTACCCAAATTACAAGGGGAATTCTATATTTATTTTGAATTCCTTTTCGGGTTTGCAGAGATGAAAATAAGAACAGAGGTGAAAATAAGAGAATTTTTTTATTTGTATAAGAATAAGATATAGATCTAAAGTTATACTAACTACAAAAATCGAAATAAGTATAATCGAAATAGGATTTTGTCTTGAAATGGGATAAGTAAACAAAGGAAACTAGTCAATTCGATCAAAATGAATTCTTGTTTTGATTTTGACCAAACAGTTATGGATGACTTGACAATTCGAATCGAGCAATTCGGTATATTTTCCACGTTCATGGGAGTGCGTCTATGTTTCTGCTTTACGAATATGATATTTTTTGGGCATTTCTAATAATATCAAGTCTTATTCCTATTTTGGCTTTTTTATTTCCGGAGTTTTAGCCCCGATTAACAAAGGACCAGAGAAACTTTCTAGCTATGAATCGGGTATAGAACCAATGGGCGACGCTTGGTTACAATTTAGAATCCGTTATTATATGTTTGCTCTAGTTTTTGTTTTTTTTGATGTTGAAACGGTTTTTCTTTATCCCTGGGCAATGAGTTTCGATGTATTGGGTCTATCCGTATTTATAGAAGCTTTCATTTTTGTCCTTATCTTAATTATTGGTTTAGTTTATGCGTGGCGAAAGGGAGCATTGGAGTGGTCTTAACCCCTGAATATTCAGACAATACAAAGAAAAAAAAAAGATTGAGACTGTTATGAATTCTATTGAGTTTCCTTTCCTTAATCGAACGATCCAAAATTCCGTTATTTCAACTACATTAAATGATCTTTCAAATTGGTCAAGACTCTCTAGTTTATGGCCGCTTCTCTATGGTACCAGTTGTTGCTTCATTGAATTTGCTTCCCTAATAGGGTCACGATTCGACTTTGATCGTTATGGACTAGTCCCAAGATCGAGTCCTAGACAGGCAGATCTAATTTTAACAGCCGGAACAGTAACAATGAAAATGGCCCCTTCCTAGTAAGATTATATGAGCAAATGCCTGAACCAAAATATGTTATTGCTATGGGAGCCTGTACAATTACCGGAGGTATGTTCAGTACTGATTCTTATAGCACTGTTCGCGGAGTTGATAAGCTAATTCCTGTGGATGTCTATCTGCCGGGCTGCCCACCTAAACCGGAAGCAGTTATAGATGCTATAACAAAACTTCGTAAGAAAATATCTCGAGAAATCTATGAAGATAGAATTAGGTCTCAACAAGCGAATCGGTGTTTTACTACCAATCACAAGTTTCGCGTTGGACGCAGTATTCATACTGGAAATTATGATCAAGGATTCCTTTATCAACCGCCATCAACTTCTACTTCAGAGATACCTACTGAAACCTTTTTCAAATATAAAAGTTCAGTATCTTCCCATGAATTAGTCACTTAGACAGGATTTCTTTAAAAAGGAGTAGGCCAATCTTCATAAATTTCATCGTAAATATGAAAAACTTATACAAAAAAATGCCGGGAGGGAAAAAAAGATGCGGGGTCGTTTGTCTGCTTGGCTAGCCAAGCATGAGCTAATTCATAGATCTTTAGGCTTTGATTACCAAGGAATAGAAACTTTACAAGTAAAGCCCGAGGATTGGCATTCCATTGCTGTCATTTTATACGTATATGGTTACAATTTTCTACGCTCCCAATGCGCCTATGATGTAGCACCCGGAGGGCTATTTAGCTAGTGTGTATCATCTTACGAGAATAGAGTATGGTGTGGATCAACCAGAAGAGGTATGCATAAAAGTATTTGCCTCAAGGAGCAATCCTAGGATTCCATCCGTGTTCTGGGTTTGGAAAAGTGTGGATTTTCAAGAACGAGAGTCTTATGATATGTTGGGAATCTCTTATGATAATCATCCACGCTTGAAACGTATCTTAATGCCCGAAAGTTGGATAGGATGGCCCTTACGTAAGGATTACATTGCCCCCAATTTTTATGAAATACAAGATGCTCATTGAATGATAAGAAAAAAGATTTCCACTTATACAATTTCAGATATTCAAAGCTTGTACGTTCTCTTCTAGATTAAACAGAATAGAAGTCTTGTTTAAATTCTCGCTAGGCTATAACAAAAAAAAAAAATAAGGGATTCCTTGGAATTATCGCCTTCCATTTATTTGGGTTGGAAGATTTTTATTTCAGATGAGCCAAACCAATAGGATGAACCAAAGGGTTCTGTATCATGAAGTTTGACTTTGTACCACGCATATTACTTAGACCGTTCTAGAAAGTTATGTAGGTAGGAATGAAGAAATCGAACCGGATTCTATTTATTTGTATCTGAACTTAATCTTGTCTATTTCAATTTCTCTAGATTCGACTTGTTAGTATCTCAACCAACTAATTTAACCTTTTGAACGCGTCTTTTGAATATATATGAAGTATTAACATTCTACGGCATGGACATAAAGATAAAAAAGATCAAATAGAATCGAATTCTTTTAGATAAATAGATAAAGTATCTAAAAGAATTCTACCCATCTATAAAAAAAAATAGATGGGATATATCTCGGCGAGATGGAAAAAAGTATGTGTTATGATCCAAATTAACACTGAATAGGGATGTCGATTCATATCAATTAATTTATTCAAGAGAGACTCATCCAAATTAATCATATACCAGGAACCAGATTTGAACTGGTGACACGAGGATTTTCAGTCCTCTGCTCTACCAGCTGAGCTATCCCGGCTAAGTCCGAATGTAGCATCCTCATTTTATTAGAGGGCGGGGGTCTATGTCAATTAAAAGGGCGAAAGAAGATTCAAAAGTTTGATCTAGGTACTGGAATTTCTTGGATCTTAAAAAAGACGACTTTTGAAGTTTCAGTATGAGTAATGATATGGATTGTAAATCATTCAAATGGGGATTTCTTGCTCAAAGATGTATATCTTAGATATAAGATATAATAAGACATTTCCGCCCGGATCTATTTCAAAACGAGTGTATAAGGACACTCACGCAAAGAGGGGATAGAATGGATAAATAGTTGGGGGGGCAAATAGGCTTTTTGGGGATAGAGGGACTTGAACCCTCACGTTTTTTTAAGTCGACGGATTTTCCTCTTACTAAAAATTTCATTGTTGCCAGCATTGACATGTAGAACGGGACTCTATCTTTATTCTCGTCCGATTAATCCGGTTCTTGAAAGGAGGATCTACAGACTATGGGGTGAATCTTTTTGATCAAGAATATTCGATTCCACATTGAACCCCCCACCATTTGAAAGAATTTAATGTAGTTGAAATAACGGAATTTTTGGATCGTTCGATTAAGGAAAGGAAACTCAATAGAATTCATAACAGTCTCAATCTTTTTTTCTTTGTATTGTCTGAATATTCAGGGGTTAAGACCACTCCAATGCTCCCTTTCGCCACGCATAAACTAAACCAATAATTAAGATAAGGACAAAAATGAAAGCTTCTATAAATACGGATAGACCCAATACATCGAAACTCATTGCCCAGGGATAAAGAAAAACCGTTTCAACATCAAAAACAACAAAAACTAGAGCAAACATATAATAACGGATTCTAAATTGTAACCAAGCGTCGCCCATTGGTTCTATACCCGATTCATAGCTAGAAAGTTTCTCTGGTCCTTTGTTAATCGGGGCTAAAACTCCGGAAATAAAAAAAGCCAAAATAGGAATAAGACTTGATATTATTAGAAATGCCCAAAAATATCATATTCGTAAAGCAGAAACATAGACGCACTCCCATGAACGTGGAAAATATACCGAATTGCTCGATTCGAATTGTCAAGTCATCCATAACTGTTTGGTCAAAATCAAAACAAGAATTCATTTTGATCGAATTGACTAGTTTCCTTTGTTTAATTTACCCATTTTAAAAAGAAAAAATCATTTCTATTATACTTATTTCGTTTTTGTAGTTAGTATAACTTTAGATCTATATCTTATTCTTATAAAAAAAAAAAAAAAATTTTATTATTTCCCCCGGTTTTATTTTCATCTCTGCAAAACCCGAAAAAAAAAAATAAATATAGAATTCCCCCTTGTAATTTTAAAATTTTCCTTTTTTTTTTATTAATTTCAAATATAATTAATTTATTATTACTATCTAATTACTAATTATTATTACTTTATTACTATCTATTACTAATTGATGAAATTGAATAAAATCAATTGAACGAAATAAAAAAATCCACTTTATTATTATAGATTTTTTATTATTATTTATTTATTTAATTATTATTTATTTATTAATAATTTTAAATTAATTTTATTTAAAATTTATAATTTTGAATTTTGAAATTGAATTGCTAATTTATTTTGATTTATTGAAATTCAATTCTTTTTCTTTATAGATTTCTATTTTTATGAATAGAATCGGTAGTCCCTTTTGGTTTTTTTCTTAGTGATTTAGAATAATAACAAGCAAGAGACTGGCTAGAAATTTCCATTTCAGAATTTAGAATATCTTGGTGTTGGTATATTCTTTTTTTAGTATCCTAGCGGAGGGCCTTCTCTTCATTGAATAGAAAAAAAGAAGACAGACTACCCCTCTCGCTTCGCTAGGTCTAGGTAAGATATATGGCGAGCCTATTTGACATTGTTAATAATGAGACTTACCAAAGATATTACATTTTTTGAACTTGTACACAAGCACGACAGGTCCTTTCTAGATCCATTGGGGTTTTTAGAAAGGGTAACTCGTGTCATGATTTTGACTTCAAAAATTCACGAACATTGGCTATACCAAAGAAAGGGAGTATCACGAACTCCTTGAATATGAAACTCGCCCTACCCCCAAGATGAATGCCCCAAGATTAATGCGATTAATGACAAAAGCTTGCCGTGAGTAAACTTATTCCCATAAGTTTGATTTCGATTAACCAACCCGACAGTTCCAAGCAACAAACAATAATGAAAAAATTATACAATTGCATTTTTGTATTTTCATTTTCCTTAATCATTTGTTTTCTATTTTTTCATATTCTAGTAATACTATATTCTATATTTATATTAATTTATATTATTTATATTAATAGTATTAGATATTAATAGTATTAGTTAGTATTAGTAATTAGTTAGTATTAGTATAGGGCTATACGGACTCGAACCGTAGACCTTCTCGGTAAAACAGATCAAACTTTTTATTATCAAAATGATTTGAACTGTTTCAAAAGCCACCACATTCTTTTTTTTGCATTGGGCTCTTTCATTAACTGATCAAAATATCCGCTAGTCTGCCATAATTTTTTTTTTGATATATAAAGGATAAGTAGATGCGCCCCGTGTGCTCTGATTCATTATTTGGGATTCTGATCCAAGAGCACTACCAAAAGTGTTTCAAGGGTAGGGTTATCTTGACGTAGGTCTGCTTCTGGCCTAGATCAACCTAAGTTAAATGAAGTCTCTATCGTTCTGATTACAAACTGAAATTATGAAACTTCATACACCTTAAAGTTCATAGGATGAAAAGAGATTTGTTGAGGTCCTTAGACTCATTATGCCTAGCGTTGAATAGACTGGATATTCACCTTTATCAATATATCAAATCCATGATAGGGTCTATTTGGTGCCTAAATAGGCACCTCAATCGGACCGAACACTTTGCCAGGCTATTGTTCCCCAAAGGTATGGGGTAAGGCATGGATTAAGATCACAAAAATTGTGATTGGATTGTATGATGGATTCCCCTGAAAAACATTGGCGCGCGTGTAAACGAGTTGCTCTACCAACTGAGCTATAGCCCTTATTGCTTGTGATACATATTTTATCCTGTAGATAATTTCTTGTCAAGATAACTCAACATCATAAATGTTTGATCTGTTTGAGTGATATTGCTTAAATTAATATTGCTTAAGATTAGTATTGCTTATAAGTAATATGATATTTATAATCCATCCACGGGGGTGAGTACCGTTTGGTTCTCTTTGGGATGATAAATGACCTACTTAACTCAGCGGTTAGAGTATTGCTTTCATACGGCGAGAGTCATTGGTTCAAATCCAATAGTAGGTAGAACTTATTAGATACCATCGACTCTAGTATCTAATAAGTTTTTTGATCCCCCTTTTTTATTTTAATGATTTTTTTTTGCTATTTCTTCATTTTTTTTAATTGGATTTTGCTTAATTGTATTTGATTCTATTCACTCGACAGAATCCAATCAACTAAAAAATAGGGTTCGAAACAGAACTTCTTTAGATTATGTGAACGTACCAACTAGTTATGTTATGAAATCAAACCGCATTGATAGCCTCGACCCGCGTCCTAGCTCTCCGCAGAGCTAAATTTGCCTCAATTGTTTGTCTCTTTCCTTCCGCTTTTCTCAAATTAGCTTCCGCGATTTCAAGAGTTTGCCGGGCTTCTTGTGGATCAATGTCACTACCCTTCTCTGCATCATTTACTAAAACAGTGATCTCATTATTGCCTATTCTAGCAAAACCGCCCATCAGGGCCATCCTTAACCATTGGCCGTTAAGGCGTATTTTCAAAATACCTATATCTACAGCTGTGGCAATAGGGGCGTGGTCGGGTAATACGCCAATTTGACCATTATTAGTAGATAATATAATTTCTTTTACTTGGGAATCCCAAACAATTCGATTAGGGTTAGTACACAAAGATGTAAGGTCATTTCTTCTCCATTTCTAAGTTCATAGCCTTTGCGGCAGCTTCATCGATATTACCTACCAAATAAAAGGCCTGTTCAGGAAGACCATCTAATTCTCCGGAAAGGATCAATTGAAATCCTCTAATTGTTTCTGCTAGACCAACATATTTCCCTGGAGAACCGGTAATAATACTTCTGCGAAAAAGGGTTGTGATAAGAAACGCTCAATTTTTCGCGCCCGCGCTACGGTTAAACGATCTTCTTCGGATAATTCGTCTAACCCAAGGATAGCTATAATATCCTGAAGTTCTTTGTAACGTTGTAAAGTTTGCTTAACTCTTTGCGCAGTTTCATAATGTTCCTCACCAACGATCCCAGGTTGAAGCATGGTTGATGTTGAATCTAAAGGGTCTACTGCCGGATAGATACCTTTGGCAGCTAATCCTCTTGATAGTACGGTAGTAGCATCTAAATGTGCAAATGTCGTAGCTGGAGCGGGGTCGGTTAAATCGTCTGCAGGTACATAAACTGCTTGAATAGAAGTTATGGACCCCTCTTTGGTAGAAGTAATTCTTTCTTGTAAAGAACCCATTTCGGTACCCAAGGTAGGCTGATAGCCCACAGCGGAAGGCATTCTGCCCAATAAGGCCGAGACTTAGATCCTGCTTGAACGAAACGGAAAATATTCGTCGATAATAAAAGTACGTCTTGTTCATTAACATCTCGGATATTCCGCCATAGTTGGGGGCAGTCAAGCCAACTCACTTTCGAGCTCCGGAGGTTCATTCATCTGGCCGTAAACCAGAGCCACTTTTGATTCTGCAATTTTTCTTCATTAACCAATTCACCTTTAACTACCAGGGCGTTATAAATATTAGGCATATTACCCGGCGCAAAGGCTACATCTAGTACCGGGCCGATGATTTGGACGATACGCCCCAGGTTGGTTTTTTCAAGCGGGAAACCCCAGAACCAGAAGTAGTAGGATTTTTTCTCATAATAATAAAGAAAATATGTCAAATTTTGTTGCGAAAAATTCTCGAATTCAAAACAAATATCCGATAGCACGTGAATCGGTTAATTCAATAAGGAAATGGGAATTAGGGCTCCATTTGGTTGGTACCATTCAATCGAATCCAATTCACTCCTTTCCTTATTCAAAGAGTCGATTTTTAAATATTTTTTACAATATCAAGTGGATGAATAAGAATCTTGAGAAAGTCTTTCATTTGTCTATAATGATAGACAATCCCATTTATATTATATGGGATTCGGACCTGAACTCTATTTCCATTACGATTCATTATTTCTAGTCCATTGGCTTTTTTTTTGTATTTCGGCATATCGATTTACACCTATCCTATTTATTTTTTTTTCGTTTTATACCTTTTCATAGACGAATTCCGTACATTTCCACATCTAGGATTTACATATACAACATATACCGCTCTCAAGGAGGAATTTCTTATTAGTTAGTTCTTTCTATTCCAAAGGGGAAAAATTGGGTTGCGATATATATATGAAAGAGTATACAATAATGATGTATTTGGCAAATCGCATGGTCTAATAATCAAATATTCAGATTAGTTGATAATATTAGTTGGGAATTTTGTGAAAGATTTCTATGTCTATGAAAGGGTTCATTAACAGCTAATTCGTGTCGAGTAGACCTTGGTGTTGTGAGAATTCTTAATTCATGAGTTGTAGGGAGGGATTTATGTCACCACAAACAGAGACTAAAGCAAGTGTTGGATTCAAAGCCGGCGTTAAAGAGTACAAATTGACTTATTATACTCCTGAATACGAAACAAAAGATACTGATATCTTGGCAGCATTCCGAGTAACTCCTCAACCCGGAGTTCCACCTGAAGAAGCAGGGGCCGCGGTAGCTGCCGAATCTTCTACTGGTACATGGACAACTGTTTGGACCGATGGACTTACCAGCCTTGATCGTTACAAAGGGCGATGCTACCACATCGAGGCCGTTCCTGGAGAAGAAGATCAATATATTGCTTATGTAGCTTACCCTTTAGACCTTTTTGAAGAAGGTTCTGTTACTAACATGCTTACTTCCATTGTAGGTAATGTATTTGGGTTCAAAGCCTTGCGCGCTCTACGTCTGGAAGATTTGCGAATCCCTCCGGCTTATATTAAAACCTTCCAAGGCCCGCCGCATGGCATCCAGGTTGAGAGAGATAAATTGAACAAATATGGTCGTCCCCTGTTGGGATGTACTATTAAACCAAAATTGGGGTTATCAGCTAAAAACTATGGTAGGGCGGTTTATGAATGTCTTCGTGGTGGACTTGATTTTACCAAAGATGATGAAAACGTGAACTCCCAACCGTTTATGCGTTGGAGAGATCGTTTTCTTTTTTGTGCCGAAGCTATTTTTAAATCACAGGCTGAAACCGGCGAAATCAAAGGGCATTACTTGAATGCTACTGCAGGTACATGCGAAGAAATGTACAAAAAGAGCTATATTTGCTAGAGAATTGGGAGTTCCTATCGTAATGCATGATTACTTAACCGGGGGATTCACTGCAAATACGAGCTTGGCTCATTATTGCCGAGATAATGGCCTACTTCTTCACATCCACCGTGCAATGCACGCAGTTATTGATAGACAGAAGAATCATGGCATGCACTTCCGCGTACTAGCTAAAGCGTTACGTATGTCTGGTGGAGATCATATTCACGCGGGTACCGTAGTAGGTAAACTTGAAGGGGAAAGAGACATCACTTTGGGCTTTGTTGATTTACTGCGTGATGATTTTATTGAAAAAGATCGAAGTCGCGGTATTTATTTTACTCAAGATTGGGTCTCTCTACCAGGTGTTCTGCCGGTGGCTTCACGGGGGGTATTCACGTTTGGCATATGCCCGCTCTGACCGAGATCTTTGGGGATGATTCTGTACTGCAGTTTGGTGGAGGAACTATAGGACACCCTTGGGGTAATGCGCCAGGTGCCGTAGCGAATCGAGTAGCTCTAGAAGCATGTGTACAAGCTCGTAATGAAGGGCGCGATCTTGCTGTTGAGGGTAATGAAATTATCCGTGAGGCTAGCAAATGGAGTCCTGAACTGGCAGCTACTTGTGAGGTATGGAAGGAGATCAGATTTAATTTTAAAAGCAGTGGATACTTTGTAATTACTTTTTTTTGTTATCTTGGTTAGTTGCAATTAAACTCGGCCCAATCTTTCTAAAAGGGATTGAGCCGAATACAAAAAATTCTTTATTTTTTTTTTTTTAATAGTTTTAATAATTTAATAATATATTTTATATTTTTATAATAAATTTTAATAAATTTTAATATTTTAATATTAATACATACTTATCTAGATATAG
>JAHSUH010001668.1:0-89621 GCA_025388415.1 Cynanchum wilfordii
TTACCTAATGTTTTGAGTTATTGAATTATTTACTAAAACTAATAAAAAAAATAAATGAAAGAAAGAAAGAAAAACCAATAAGATGGTTAATTAGATGTAGCAGCACACATGAAGGAAAAGGTTGAATGCAGAAGTTGCAAGGGATGCTATGATAAATTGAGAAACAACAAGCAACAAGATGCTCAATACATCATTGAAGATTTACCTTCCATTTTTGGAAACTAATCTTCTTTATATATTGTCAAGGTGGTAGTACCTTCTAATTTATACCAACCAACCATTCTCTGGAAAAAGTTGAAGCTGATCTCACCTTATCAATAACCCCCTACTAGATATGCCAGATAAACCGCATTTATCTTTATATTCACATATATATTCACAAATAAAATATATATATATATATATATATATATATATATATATATATATGTATGTATATATTTACACATATACACATATACATGCATATATCTAATAATTTAACCCTAGGTTTTTACATTCATCTTGCCTTTGATTTTGAGGGCTTTTATAAAATTAGCTGTGATCCCTTTTTTTTATCTCGTATCCTCATCGACTAATTTAGGAGGAATTCATGGGATGAGATTCCCAAAACTATAGCATATTTTATTTTATTTTTTAAAAATTTTTCTTCTGAAAATTTAAATTTTGTAGAAACTCATTTAATTTTGATCCAAAAAGAAAGATGTATAATAAATAAAATAATAAAGATAGGAGGAAACCCAATGTGCAGGTGAACTGGTAAAGACCTCTGGTGGCTTAAGTGGGGTTGAGGTTTTGAACCTCAACTCATGTATGCAACTGTTTAAAATTTGAGGTTAGAGTTTACTCCAACAATGGATGGACCAACCTGACTCAAATAGAGATTAGTCTAATTACATATTGGCATCCTCTCATAGTTTGGGATCATTTAGGACATCTCATGCCCTAAGAAAAAAAAATAATAATAATAATAGGAGGATACATATGGATGTTTGTATACAAACTCAAATACATGAAATGTGTAATATCCAATTTCTTAAATGAATTGTTAACATACATAAATTAAGCACCATTTACTAAGAAAGCGCAGTTTATTAATAAAATACTCTAAATATTATAAAGCACACGACTTAGGAATATTAAAATCAAGGATTATAAATTAAACAATTGGACACATTGTCTGAACATTTTTCCTTTTTGTTCTATTGAATTTTAGATTTGTCAACATGAACTTATATATAATGATGATTTTCTCACATACATATACGTATTTAATCTATAAAAAAATTATTTTTATAAAATCAAAAAATATAATTAAAATTTGGTAAAGTATTTAATATGTATTTTTGCAGAGGAGAAATTTTGTAATCAGCTATTAAAATTGACTCAGCTTAATATTCTTTTTGAAACGAGAAAAAAAAAAAAAAAAAAAAAGAAAACAGGTTACTAAAATATTTTTTTATATATTGCAGGAAAACAAAATGAATAAATTTTTTATATATAATGTGTATATACATTATATTTTTGTCGCCCCGCAATATTAATTATTTTTTAAGATAATATAAATAATATGAATAATAATCCTAAATTATTTTGTTAGTAATAATTAATAATCCTATTTTATTTACTTATTTACTTATTTATTTATAATAAGATCCTTAAATTTTATTTTCTTTGTTAACAAAATCCTTTTTTTTTTTTTAGTATTAAGAAAAATGTGCAATATTATTACTAGAAAACTTGTTGGCTAAATAAATAAATAACTGCGAAAATGTGATAGCGTATTTGGTTTGGTTTTCCTATTATATCTCTATCGGATGAGGGATCTAAGTTCGACACATGTTAGAGACGATTTTATGTCGTAGCTAGTCTCATTCCACAGATTTCTCTCGGGTTAGTTAATAAGGATACCGAGGTCACCAATAATAAATATAAATTTATCAAAATTTCTTTTGAATATTGTTTAACAACATTTATATATCATCTTTTCATTAAAGGTGTGTTTTATTTTCTTTTAAATATGAGGAAAATGTAATGTATTTATTTAGTATATATATTTAAAAGTATTCGAAACATGACTTTAGCTTTACTTAAATAGTTATTATTTATAGAAAGATCAGAGTCTTGAGGAAATAAAAAAAAAAATTGGAAATATTTAAAAAATGAAAAATCTCTTTTTAACTTTTAAAAAATTTGGGTATCTAATGACTTTTAAAAAATCTCTCCTTTCGGTTCTTATAAATGCTAGACATTTAACAAGATATATATATATATATATATATATATATATATTTTTTTTACATCATCTTGCAATCGAGAAATCAGTATTTCTACTAATTCGGATTAGACTTGAAGTTGTACTCATAAAATCTAACTCTTTCTCGGAATAAGACATCATTTTACCTCCGACATGACACTTATGTCGAGTATTGAATTTGTAATATTATATAGAATCACAATAACCTTATTTATTTTAGTCAAACCTAAAGCTTGGCCTTTCACAATAATTAAAAGATAAGATACTTGCTCAATTCATTTTCTTCTTCTTTATTTGTTTGTTTGTTTTTTTTTTTTTTTACTCGATAAAATTCTACCTCTTTAATAATATATTAAAATAATTAATAATTAATAAGTAGTAATCAAAAAAATAGTAATTGGAAGTTCCTCTTATGGCTTAATAGTCTAAGAGTCTCTCCATCAACCAAACAGTTGAGGGTTCGAATCTCTCATGACCATTGGTCTAGGAATTTCTTCCTTACCTCCCGACTTGTTAAGTGAGGGTATACCCGCACAGTTGGACCTTCCTTGGTGGATTAGTTTGGGTCGAAAGGGCCCGAGATACCACCTCAAAAAAAAAAAATTGTAATTGAAAATATTCAAAAAAATAATATTAATGAATATTACCTAAATTTTATAAAACAGCAAGTTGAAAAGAAAAAATAAAAAATGATACTAAAAAGGATTAATTTATGTAAATAATGCAATTAATGATTTATTAATGACTTAAATTTATGTAAGTCAATGCATTAGCGGATATGGAAAGGGATGAATTTTTTGTTTTCTTAGTCGTTAATAATCATACTATATTAAAAGTATCATCATTTAATTACGACAAACCAAATGAATATACAATTATATATATATATATATATATATATATATATATATATATTTTATATATATATATATAGATATATGTGTAGATATAAACAAAAGAACATTGATCATTTTAATCTCCATATTATTTTCATTTATCTAGATAAATGGATGTTTACCTTTTCTTTTGTACTATCGAATCCTCATTTTATTTTATTTGAGTATGAAGGTCATTCCCGTCAAATTTTGTTATATTTTTTGCATAAAAATTTGTGTTTCAAGTATATGTATGTGTTGCTTAGAGTATTTTGTCATTTAGAATCTAACGCTCATTTCTTTCTATTTCATTCAAATTTTTTTTTCTAATGTTTTCTAGTTTGTTTCATTTCTCAAATATTTAATTTTCTTGAAAGTTATTTTGATTGAAGAAATAAGAATTTCATTAAGATATGTTGGAATATTTTCAAAGTATTATATATTTGTTTGATTCAATGAATCAAGGTTGGTATAAGGAAAGTTACAATCTGTTTGGTGGTTGGTATAGAATAGTTTGTCTCTCTAAAGACACTTCTATGAAGATAATATAATACTATGTTTAAATATTATTTGAAAGGATATTATCAAAACATGGCTATCTATTAAAAGACACCAGAGCCATTTGAAGTCCATAAATATTATGATATTGATACTGCAAAATCAATATAAAAAATAACGTTATTTAAAGTTGTTATTAGAATTCTTCATAATATCAAACACTCTCTTAGTTATCTTCATTGTATCCTAAAGGCAGATTGTATAGGACAAATATTATTTTTAGGAAAGTGGCATCCGATACACGCCTTAAAGAATGTTAACATATTATTGTTCTTACTCTGCAGTACTTCAACATGCTTAGAAATGTGGATTTGGATGGTTAAAAATTGACAAAATTTAGAAAGAAAAATTCTTTTATCTAATTAAAAATAAAATGAGATCTAATAATCTAAAAAATAAAAAATAAATAAACAGATAGAGATCGATTTATCTAAGCAAAAATAATATAGGGATTAAAATAACTAATTTTGGTATAAACAAACTATAATTACTAAAATAATGGTCCCAAGAGTGAAAAAATGGTCCAGAGTGTTAAAAAAAGGATAGAGCTATGCCCTCATAAAAAGAAACTAGCTTTATCAAAAGTTTCCAAAAATGGAGAAATCACATTACGAGAAGAATTGAATTAATTAGAAATAAGGAGCCTTGTGATTCATGAACACTCATGAAAGTACCCTAGAAAAGAGTGAGATAGGAAATAAAAGTCTTGAAATTCAGTAAAGAAATTTCTTTTTTTTTTTTTTTTTTTTTTTCCTCGCAGTGATCTGTACTGGAAATTACTACTAGTTTGTAGGCAAAACTTTCAACTTACTATAAATAGAAAAATGGTGAAAAAAGTGAATGTTTCATTTGCTTGGCCTTAATTTGGTTTAAAGATAAATAGTCCTGTCATAGGATTAGGTCATACAAGTTAGAGGTTTTTAAAAGTCATTGGGAAAATGCAAAACATAAACTTTTTTTTTCCCCTTTTCTTTCTTTCTTTCTTTTATTATTCCACCCCCCCTCCATCTTTTTCTGGTTTGCTTACATGCATGAGGTGTCTCAAATGAGTTCTAACATTGAGCAATACCTTTAAATTATATCTATATCTAAAATAATTTTCATATGAGAAGAGTAGGTCCCTGTGTGAGGTAAGGTGTAGTTTCAAATTTTAAACGATTGCATAAATGAATTACTACAACAAATTTAGCTTGTAGGGACACTTGAAAGTGTTGTAATTGTTAGATTTAGATGCGGTTCTTTTTTTGATGCAGTTTTAAAAAGTGTTGTGTAGGTTAATGTTGTTACACATTAAACAATACTCATGAGTGTTGCTAAAATTTGGGTTTTAGATACTCTTATAATTGTTAAATATTCCGATTTTAGATATAGTTATTATGATGTTATAATCAAACATTGATACAGTTGCAAATATTGTATTAATTTATAAACGACTACATAAATGAATGAATGCAATATTCGAACTTGCAACCTCACTTAAGTAATAAAAGCTCATAACCAACTCATGTACTCCTTTTCTTACCTAACTTCAAATTGTCTCGAGTACAAGTTTAAACTTCATCCATATGAGTGTTAAGAGGCTTGTAAATTTTTATTACTTTTTAAATTCGATACTTGTTATGAATGTACTATGTAAGAGTCATGGTAAGATTTTTTTTGAGTTAAAATTAGACTTCGCAAGGCGCACAATCTAAACTAAATTTAGATTAATTGAAGCAACAACTTTAAATATTTGATACTTTAATCAAAAAATAAAATAAAGATACGAGTGTTGAGAAATTTTTAATGTGAAAGAATACCTATTTTAGCACAGTCGAAGTGGTTATCGAACAATATATGATGTATAATAGAAAAAAGAAACCTTTTTTTTTTCTAGATAAATTTGAATTTTTTTTTTTTTGATAGATAAATTTAAAATTGATTGATGAATTAATAAACATTTAATAAAGGGGAAAAAATTTGTAGTACAATTCTTTTTATCTTTTTTTAAAAAAAAAAAAAAAAAAAAAAAAAGAAAAACTTTTGCATTGAATGCTTTTATATATATATTAGTATAGTATGAATGATTTGTACGTCTTTGCCCATCATGCAATTTGATAGACATACCATGTTTGTCCTAAAACGTAGGGAACATAAAGTTTGAAGCTTTGAGGAATAGTACTGTGTGAAACCATAAAACCAACTTCTTTCTTTCCTCTTTCATTTTTTTTTTCTTTTTTCAATTGTGATCAAATATCTTAGTTCTTGGTCCATTATAATCATAACTCTATGCTTTTATGTCTAAATTTATGATGCCAAAATAAGAAGTTTAAAAACCCCAATTGAGATCTTCATTAGAATTGGCGTCTAATTATCTATTCAAAGTTATCTTGTAATCTTTTTCTTGTTTCCGGAGTCATTATGACTCTAAGTAATCTAGATTCAGGTCTGGTTGCACCCATAAAGTCCGACTCTTACTCGAAGGAAGTTCTCACTTTCACTCTTACATGACAATCATAACGAGTGTTGAACCTTGAACCAAGTATAACATTCATAATGCATTTTCGTGTTGTGCCAAACTAATGACTTAAAGTTATCTTGTAATGTACTCACTATATCTTATATATATATATAATTACATCTTTCTAATTCTAATGGTCCTATTGTAATTAGATGTCATCTTAGGCTTATTTCTATTCTTATTAATTTTTTTCTATTTAAATATTTATCTTTTATCTTTCCAATACTTCACATTAAATTAATCTACATTCATTTTCTCAATTATTAAAGTTAGATTTTCAAATTTTACTAACTATCAAATATTTATTATTTTTTAAAACTTTTTTTTTCTTGGCTTAAGAGATTTTTTTTTTTTTTTTTATTTGTTTATAAGTTTTTTTCTATTTTTCTTTCTAATCTATTCATGTTCTCTCTCTCTCTCTCTCTCTCTCTCTCTCTATATATATATATATATATATATATATCTTGTTTATATCTTATTTATAAATATTGTTTGTAAATTTTTTTTATTTCTTTATCTTCTTATATTTATTTAATTTTTTCTTATGATAACATTAGTTATAATTTATGTGAACTTTTTATCTTCTTTTCATCCATTAAATTTTAATCATATTTAAACTTTTGGTATTCTTTGATTATAGTATTTTACCCCTTTTTAATTTAATTTTTTTTATAGAAAATTAGTTGTATTTAGGTTATACCTTTTGTCTTCTTTCAATTTATTAAATTTTGTTTTTATATGAACTTTTAATGTACTTCAATTGTTAGTATTCTACTATTCTTTCTATTTTATATTTTTATATAGAATTAGTTGTATTTATGTTACTCTTTTTGATTTATTTATTTTTAAAATTCATTAAATTTTGATCTTCTTCAATTTTTTTTTTTTTTTTTTTTTGTATTCTATCATTCTTCTATTTAATATTCAACTTTTTACCTATTTTTCAATTCTTTGTAAGTTTAACTTCTGGAATTTTCCTCAAGATACTATTACTTTTTATGCAGCGTTATTATTCATAGTAATAATCATTATTTTAGTATATATATATTTATTGTTGTTTTCTATTGTGATTGATATAATTTTTTAAAATTACATATTCAAAACCATACAATTTTATCTTTTTATATTTTGAATATTTGTCCAATTTTTTGAGTTTTCAAAATTTGTAAATTTCTTTATTTCTTTAAATATATTTGTTGTGTTTATTCGATTAAATTCATTATTATATATATATATATATATATATATATTAACGTTAATATAACATATAAAAATTATTAAATTTTAAAAATATATACTAGATAATTCCACATTTGTGTGTGCGTTGTTTATGTAGTATATAGATAAGATCTAACTCATGCATGGATTGCATCAAATTTGACCAATTTAATCCCAATTAATGCATGTTGGCCCCGCTTTATTGTATTTATACATATTAATACATAATATAAGAAAAACAACATAAGTGAGTTTTTAAAAACGCTAAATGCGTCATTGTGCAATACAACTTATTAACAATTTATTTATTTTTAATAAATAATAAGACTTAATTATATATAGCATAGCATGTGTAAACGGAAAGACTTAATTATATATAGCATAGCATGTGTTGAAGACGTACATAACTAAGTATTTTTTTCTTTTATGGCAAATTGGAAAAAATATTCCTTAAACTATGTATATTTGGTGAAATTCTATGTAGAAATTGTGACATTATTCATTCGGTCTAAAATTTTGTTAACTCATCTTTTAAGTTAAAAAATAAACTCTAAGGACATTTATGTAATTATACTATTTAAATATATTTAATAATATATATACATACACATATACTTTTAAGAAATATTTTAATATATATTATATTAGGAACTAGAAAAAGAACGAAAAGAAGGAAAGAAAAAAAAAAAATCAGAAGAGCCAGTAATCGTGATGTCAACATTCCATCATCGTCTGAAGTTTCAAAAGTTGAAATTCCCTTCTTTAAAACACCTCTACGTGTGATTCCTACCATTGCTAATCATCTTTTTTTACCAAAAAATTACTCTCTTCGTTTCGCTCCAGAACCTCTTTTGTTTTCTTTTTCATTTTACTTTTCCTTTTATATATATATATATATATATATATATATATTAAATATATTAAAATACTTCTTAAAAGTATATATATTATTAAGTGTATTTAAATAGTGTAATAATATAATTGCTTTTTTTTTTTTTTAACATAATCCATAACTTAACAGAATTTTAAACGGAATGATCAATCTTATAATTTTCACATAGTTTACCAACTCCATGAAAAAATTAATTCAAAGACCAATTTCATAGTGACTATTTTTTCCAATTTGCCTTCTTTTATAGGAAAATTTTAATATTACCCTATAAAGCATGAATTGGATATTATTAAATACATATATGAGAGTCTTTTTATTTTTATATATGACGCACAAACAATGTATAAAATTTTGAAGGATTTTATGACACACATACTATGGATTATAGTTAGAAGGAAAAATTTTAGAAAGAGATCAACTTGAAAGTCTTTCATTTTTTTTTTTTTTAAAAAAAATGGTGAAATACAAGGAATTCTTTGGTGGAGTTGGAAGCAGCTTAATTTTTCTGGAGCAATCTCGAGTTTGAACATTGTGTATAGAAAAATTGATATTAGGAGAACTTTTCATAAAGTAAAGTTCGACATGAATCAAATTTAAATTAGTCATAGCGTAAAATAGTCGATACCCCCTCCTAGTCCATTGGAGAGATGTTTAAGCTAATCATCAAGCTGGTCTAAGAAATAAGGGATGATAGTTATTGTGATTAATTTCAAATGTATAAATTATAATTTTTTATTTTTATAAAAAAAAAAAAAAAATCTTTTTTTACTATATTATGACTAAAATCTTTAGATTTTGAGGAAATTTTGTTTAATTATATTCTTCCTTCTAACTAAAGAAAGTTATGACTTGAATTACATGTTACATGTAAGAAATTATAAAAAATCTTTAAAATATATATTATTTAAACTTGATCGTGAGAACATGTTCTCTTAAGTAATCTTTAGACATTTGTTTTCTTCTAAAATATTTATCAAATTATTATAATGATTAAGAATTTTTTTTTTTTTCAATTACTTTTACTTAATTCATAAGTTATTAAATATCTTTTGATAATTTATTATGCATATTATGTTATATTATATAATACATTTTGACAATTTTAATTTTGTAGCCACAACACAAATTGACATTTTTTTTTTTCCTTTGTGAAGAGAGCATTGTTATATTTATGAAAAAGGAATTATATGGGAAAAATTGTTCAAAAGATGAGTTAAATAAAATTTTTAGTGTAAAAAATATATATTAATTAATAATAGTTTCTATAAATTTAGCGTTATTTATTGTCAATTATTTGATATTATTATTTTTTTACTAAAAGAGGTAGTGCGATATGAAAATTATTACAAAAAATTAAGCTATTATAACATTTTAAAATGTTTCCAATAAAGTATATATTATGGTGTTTCTTATTCTAAGATATTTTATATAAATTCCTTAACTCCAATCGCCTCGATGACTTCAAAACATATTTTATGTATGGATAAAATAAACTTTTAAAATTATTTTTGAATTAAGACTTTTTCAGATATTATTTTAATGTATTAAGCCACATTTAATTGTCTAAATCATTTTTTAAAGGCGTAATGCATATACATAGTAATAGAAGATATTTAAAATTTTTAATTTTAAAATACCTTTTCATTGTACTGAATGAGTACTAGACTTATTTTTTATGGTGACCTTGTATGTTATTAACTAATTCAAGAAGAATCTATGAGATGAAACTAGAACATTAGCCTTGTGACTTAGTCGAAACTCGGAATCTCTCACTTAGCAAATCAATTAAAATACTTAAGTAAATTAAGGAGCTATACGAACTAGAGTACCACCTTTTGTACAGTACTAGATCCATTACATTCTATACAAATTCGTACTATATAAAATAAAAATATATATATATATATATATATATATATATATACATATTTCAAATAAATATGAAACAGAGTATTGCAATTATAAAATATATAAATTTAACACCGTCATGAAGCCTCCATGCACCACTAAATAATATATGCATTCCACACCGATTCAACTTAAACCCTTTCCTATTTTGGTTTCGTCACCAATCTATATTTGTCGATATTTTTCTAATTTCACTGTTAATGCAAAAGTAGAAAAATGTACGAAAAGTATCAATCTGAATAGGACAACTCAATACAATTTATTACATCATTTGAAATTTTGTGGTCTTAAATTCTTGATTTTGAAAGTGCTTACCATCTCGGCCGCCCCCACCATTTCTTTACATTTCCTTTCTAAACACAAAGCTTTTCATACCTTGTTTCAGACACATACATAATGCTAAATGGAGGATTTGTTGTCGTATTTAGAGAGGAGAGAGAGAGAGAAAACAAGTGTAATTTTTTTTTTTAAGTGACTACTTTGATTTTTTATCACAATTTTACTTTTCAAACATAATTTAGTTGGTAGCAGTTTTACTTATGATTTATGAAGATTATGAGTTCAAGACACATTAAAGATAAAAATGCCTCAAATTTATAAAAAAGAAAAATCACATTTTGACTTCTTTTTTTTTTCTATTCAATTAAAAATTTATAATACGTTCATACTTGTTATAACTCAATTGAAAATTTTTAAAACTATGCAAAAAAGATTAAGATTCCCCCACAAAATTCTAACTTGATAAAAATATTTGTTAAAATATGATAAATTTGACCAAATTAGTAAAAAAAAAAAAAAATGTATGAAGGCCAAAAAAATGAAGAAATAAAAATAAAGAGTTAAAATTTTCAAAAACGAATAAAATAGGAATTAAAAGGACCAATTTTCATAGTTTTCTTTGAGACAACAATTTCATATATATATTTATCTCAAAAATAATATTGATTTGATGAACTTAAAAACACCTTCTTCTATAGTTGAAACTCATTCAAAATATCATTGAAAAAAGTATTTTACATGTTTTATATATTAAAAATTCTATAAATCAAGAGTATTTAACAATAAATAAATAAGAAAGAAAAAAGTAATATGCATTTTCTGTGAATTTGCATGTACGTATAGTGAGTACTTTTTCTTTACTGCCTATATGAATGTAGAACGTTTTGTATGCATTTATTGCACTTACAACTTCACTTTTGGTTTTTTTTCATCGATCAAATTTAGCTCTGATTTAGTCAGGCAATACCTAACTGCATACTTAGTAGGGATTGTCTTTTTAGGGTTTCTGCATATTCTCATCAATCTCAATCTATAAACCAAATAATAAATAAAAGTTTGCATATTGTTGACATTTCCAAGAATGTGAATCAAGAAATTGAATTTGAGTTTTAAATGAGATTTGCAGATCAGTCCAAATTCTTCTGATAGGTCAGGAGATTTACTGTTCAAAAAGAACTAATAAATTCATTGAAATGGTGAATCAAACTTCAATTTGTTCGAGCATGGTTTTTCTTTTGAAGATGATGATGATGCATCCATGCAAAGAAAATTGATATCCATAAAACTTCTCATTGGATGGTTGCACAAGAGAAATTCCGTTTAAGAAGACTTTTTTTTTTTTTTTTTTTTCCTTGGTTAAACTATTTCGTATTTGAATTACGTATGCACAATCTATCTTTTCCTATGTTACAAAGCAATTATAATATATATTAAAACAAATTATTTATATTAGAAAAATAAATAAATAAATATAGAATTAGATAATATAATAATATATACACATTAATACTTAATATTTTATTTATATAAAATAATAGATATATTTATAGATAAAACAAATTTTGGAAATTAGAGCTTTTTTTTGTCTTAGGATCTAAGGTATCTAAGAATTTACAAGGTTTTTCTAGTGTCCCAAGTTTCTTTTGTTCTTACTATAATACTTTATCAGCTAATAGACTTAAGTAAAGAAATTAAGTTATACGTATGATAAACACAACCTTAATACTTAGTCAGTCAATAGACTAAGTCATAGGCATGATGGATTGAACGTGATAAGGGCATGATTACCTTCTTATCTATATCCCACACCGTAGTAACTTAAAAGGTTACGCTTAACTTAAACATTAGAGCTTTCCAGGAAGGAATCAACGAGGTCCTCATTAAGATTGAGAATCCTTAATACTTTTATGAAAACCTCTCTAAATATTGGTCAACGATAGGGGAATTAGCTATTATATCACTAGTGGACATATGCCTTAGGACATATCTATACACACAATAATATCTCTAATCAAACAATTTAAAGAAAATAGTAATAATAATTCAATAAGATGTGAGATCCCTCTAGCCCTAAATTTTGAACAACTGCATAAATGAGTTAAGGTACGGGCTCTTCATCTCACTTAAGTTAGAAAAGCCCTTACCCTCTCACATGTGCTTTGGGTTTATTCATAGTTGAAATTTATTGAGGAGATTTGGTATTATTAGAAAAATAAATTAAATTAATAAGAATGGGTCAAGTTGGGCTTTATGAATATGACTGAAAACATGTTAGTGCAAGAGATTGGGCCAAAAATGGATGGCCTATCCAGCAGTATCCAGCCCGCATCCAAGGCTATTTTAATTTTTTTTTTCAGTTTTAATGGAAAATTGGTCAATTTAATCAAATACTATTTTTGACTATTTATTTTTGTTCTACATCTTTAATTTCGAATTTTCAGATCAAAATATTATTTTTCAAATTTATAAAATGGTTTGTTAGCAGGTGGTCTTGCATGTTATTTATTTAGTTATTTTTATAATTAAAGTAAGGGCAAAATTTTGATATTTAATATGTAAACCTATCGAAAGTCACTTCCCTTCAACTCTTTTACACATTTTCCTTCATCATATTTGTTGCTGCATATAAAAAATCATTTCTCTTCCTTCTCTCCTTAATTCTTGATCAACCAAAATTTGAACGTTATCATATAGTTTTATAATCATATGAGAGTGAAAGGGTGTGTGAAAACATTCGATAGAATAACCACTTCGTTTGTACTAGAGTATTTTGGAAATTTGGGAATTCGTTTGTATCTTAATTTGGGAAATTGAGAATTTTTATCCTGCACCTTGGAATTTGGGAAATTTGGGAGTTTTTTTGCAGTAGAGTAATTTGAGAATTTGAACGGCTGAAGAATTTCGTGAATAGATTTTTTCAATTTGCAATCACTTGGAAGTTTGGTTACCTAAGATCTTTATTTACTTTGTTTGACTTGCATTGTATTCCAATATTTAGAGGATCATCTGTTGCTAATGGCTTTTGAAATGAATGATTCACTGTATGTGATGTCTACTTCATCTGCACTAGGTCTGAATTCAAGTCACATTGCAAATAAACTTTCTTCCTTGTGGGTCTTAGATTCTGGTGCATCTCATCATCATATGTCACCTTCTTCATCATCCTTTGTATTTTTGTCATGAACTCTTTCCCCTACCTCTGTTATGAAGGTTGATGGAATTGACATGGCTTTAGCAGGTGGTGGTTCTATACGCATTCTTCATTTATCTCTATCTAATGTTTATTGTGTTCCAAACCTCACTATGAATCTTGTCTCTGTACGTCGGCTTTGTGATTTTGGTTATTCTGTTTCTTTCTCTTCTACTTCTCGTGAGGTGCATGATCCTCAATCTCAACAGTTGATTGGGCAAGGCCATATATAGGCAGGGAGAATTATATGTTTTGGATGAGCTACGAGTTCCGGATGTAGCTGTGTCGGGTATTGATTTATCTTCTTTCCGTTTAAATTCTTCTTCTTCTCCCTTTTACTTGCGGCACTCTAGACTTGGTCATGTTTCCGCCTCTCGATTACAATATCTAGTTTCTCAAGGATCTTTGGGAAAGTTACAACCTTGTGATATTTTTTATTGTAGTGGTTGTAAACTAGCAAAGTTTTCTAATTTACCTTTTAATCGTAGCTTGTCTTCCTCAATTGCACCTTTTGACTTGATTGATTCTAATGTGTGGGAGCCTTCTCCTATAGACATAAAAGGGGGTTCTAAATATTATGTTTCTTTTATTGATGATCATACAAGATATTGTTAGGTTTATTTATTGAAACGTAGATCTAATTTTCTTCATATTTATACCTTCTTTCGCTCATTAGTTAAAACTCAATACTCTGTTGTGATAGAATGTTTCCATTCTAATTTGGGTGGAGAATATACATTTTCAGCACTTTCTGAGCTACTTCTTTCCGATGGTACTATTCATCAATCCTCATATACTGATACCCTACAAAAAAATGGAGTAGTTGAAAGAAAATATAGACATATTGTTGAAATAGCTCGTTCACTTCTTTTATCTTCTGGTGTCCCTAGTCCTTTTTGGGGTGAAGCCATTCTTACTGTTATACACTTGATTAATATAATACCTACTATTCATACTTCAGGTTTGTCTCCCTATGAAAAATTGCCTAGTCATTCTCCTACCTACTCATCATTACATGTATTTGGTTGTACTTGTTTTGTCCTTCATCTTAGCTAGCATTGAAATTAATAAGTTGTCTTCTCACTCCGCTTGTTGTGTTTTTCTTGGTTATGGTGAAGGTTAAAAGGGTTATCGTTGTTAAGATCCTATTGCTTAAAAATTATATGTCTCTCGTCATGTCTTCTTTCTTGAACACATTCCCTTTTTCTCTATTCCTAACACATCCCAACACGTATCTAAGTCCGATCTCATATTCATTGATCCTTTCTTAGGTGATCCTCCTAATCTTTCACCCTCTAATAGTTCCTCCATCATCGATGTTGACTCCCACCTTCTCCTGCAGTCATCCCTATTCCTTCTGTGGTTATAGATCCCACATCATCACACTATCCGCAACGTACTCGTAAGTCCACTTCGTTACCTAATTTTGTTTACTCTTGTTTTCCCCCTTCCTTTACTTCATTTTTAGTGTCTCTTCACAATCTTTGTGAGCCCACTTCCTATACAGAAGCAGTTCTTGATCCAAGATGGCAACAAACTATGTCCGAGGAACTTGATGCTCTGCATCACACCGGTACTTGGGATTTGGTGCCACTTCCTCCTGGTAAGAGAGCAATTGGTTCTCGTTGGCTTTATAAGATCAAAACTAAGTCGGATGGATCGGTGGAGCATTACAAAGCAAGGTTAGTTGTGAAAGGTTATCTTTTGTCTCAATCTAAATACATAGCAAACATCCTTAACCGAGCTCGATTGACGGATACTCGAACTGTTGATACCCCTTTGAAACTTAATGCTCAATATGGTCCTACAGATGGTACTCCATTATCCGATCCTACTTTGTACCAAACTTTGGTTGGTAGCTTAGTCTATATCATTATCATTCGGCCAAATATTGCTTATGTTGTCCACATTGTCAGACAGTTTGTTGCATCTCCCACCGTAGTTCATTGAACTGATGTTCTTCTTATATTACGCTATCTTCGTGGTACTATTTATCATAGTCTTGTATTTCCCTCTAATTCTTCTTTGGAGCTTTGTGCATATTCCGATGCTAATTGGGCTGGTGATCCGAATAATCGTAATTCTACTACTGGCTTTTGCATATTCTTAGGTGGTTCTATTATTTCATGGAGAAGTAAGAAACAACAAGTTGTTTCACAATCATCCACAGAGGCTGAGTACTGTGCAATGGCCACTGCCACGATTGAGATTGTTTGGTTGTGTTGGCTTTTGCTAGATATAGGAGTCCTCATTCCTTCTCCTACACCGCTTTATTGTGACAACAAGAGTGTCATTCACATTAGTCGTAATTCAATCTTTCATGAACGAACTAAGCATATTGAGATGTGATTGTCATATTACTCGACATGCGCTAGAGCATAGCACGATTAGATTGTCCTTTATATCTTCCACCATGCAATTAGCTAACTTTTTTCACAAAGTTTCACATTGTCTCACGATTTCGCTTCTTTGTTGACAAACTCTCGATACTTGCAGTCACATCGTGAGTTTGAGGGGGATGTTAGAGTATATATATATTAGTTTTGTTATTTATTATTATTCCATATGAGGATAGAATAGTCTTTTTAATTGTTTTACATTATTTGCTATATATACTTTTGTTTATCTTTATCTCTTGTAATTTATTATTCATTTTAATGAAACCCTAAATAATATATCTTGATTTTATCAATTCTCTCAATTCTCACAATCTCTATATACCCCACTTAATTACACTAATCTCTTTTCCATTTGTGGGTCTTTTCACCAACTTCCAAGTTTTATTTATGTTTTAAATCATCATCTTGAGTTCTTCCTTCGTTGCAGTAGTCCAATTTGAAACTTGGTTAGGAACTAACGTTGGTTGCTTTCTTTTCCAATCCATGAAATGTATATTTATGCTTATTAAAATTTCCTTAATCATTGGTTGAAAAATTCTATAAGCTTTAGAGATTGTAGTGTAACCAACAAACATCCCTGCTTCAACATTTTTATCCAATTTATCCCTTTTGATCTGTGAAACATAAATAAAACACAACATCTAAATACATAAGTATATTTTTAAAGAAGATTTAAAACCATACCAAGCTTCATATGGAGTTTTTCTAGCTACAGCTTTTAGTAGAAAACCTCTTGAGAAGGAAGAAAACTGCAGTTTGTACAGCTTATGCAAAATATTCCCTTGACAAT
Organism: Cynanchum wilfordii; assembly: GCA_025388415.1. Lineage (NCBI taxonomy): Eukaryota > Viridiplantae > Streptophyta > Magnoliopsida > Gentianales > Apocynaceae > Cynanchum > Cynanchum wilfordii. Next base: position 16,867 of record JAHSUH010001668.1, read on the forward strand.
ATTTTTTCAAACATCAATCATCTAGTCATTTCTACTATATATGGTATGATTCTTTCTCGCACTAACTCCATTTTGTTTGACTGTATGGAGCAGTAAGTTGATGTTATTCTCACTTTCTTCACAATATATATAGATCAAATTGACTTGAGGCGTACTCCTTTTGCATTATCATATATCAAAATGATCACTTTTTGTTTCAATCCACTGCTTGAATTTTTAGAATATTCGAGCAACTTTAGACTTAAATATGAAAAAATAAATCCAACACATTCTAGAATAGTCATCAATTAAAATTAGGAAATACCTACATAAATTGAGAGATGAACTTCTGTGAGGTCCAGCAAAATCAATGTGTATCAATTGTAGCCTTTTAGTAGCTCTCCAAGTTACTTCTTTGAAGGAAAGTCTTAATTGTTTTCCTTGTTGATAGACTTAAAATTTTTAAGGAATAATTTGAACCAATTCCTTGTCCTAAACTTTTGTGCCATATTTTGTTGCAGAATTTTCTCCTCCAATGGATCAAGTGCAAAGTTCTGCCCTTTCATTTTTTATTTTAAGTACATCATTGCCTTTGAAAATAACTTTGAAATTACCTCTCTGAATCAACTAGCCAACACTCAAAAATTTTTGACTAATATTAGGTACAAATAATACATCCTTGATAAGCTTTGTACCAACTCCTTAAAGAGATCATGATCAAAAGTTATATGATTAGTACAACCACTATCAATGGTAGGGTTTTAGAATTACACGATTGTCGTCAAATCGGCCAAGATTAATTCAATTAAATCAATGAGCAGTTTAGGGTGTTCACCGAGTCGTTTCCCTAAGAAACCTAATCGAAATCAATTAATAAGAGAATAAAAAATAATAAAAGAGATTTTTAGATTGGGAAATTGTAGAAAACAATTAACTAATAAGAAAAACGCAAGTATCGGATTTAACTATTTCAGTCCTAGGGTAATGATTCAATTTAAGTTCTTCCTCGTTCCTTAATGAATTTTCATATTTCAAAACTAATTTCTTGCCCTAATCAGTATTCGTATCACCTACTAACAAAGCCGTTAGAATTCGATTAAACAACAAAAGTATTTCCTAGGACAAGTACCTAATCAATAAATTCAAGTTTAACCTATAACTCGTGATAATATCAAGGCAATCCGTGAAGCCACAAAACTGTCCAAAATTAAATTCAATCATAAATAATAAAATCTCAATTCAATCAAAAAGCATCAAAAGAATTAAGTGAAACCTCATCAATATTCAATCACGCGATCTAAATATTGAATTGTTAAAAGTAATGAATTCAAAATTGGAAATTAGCTAAGAACCCGGAATTTGTGTAGATCATGAACTCGGAACTTGTCTTGGAATCATTCCCCGGACTGAATCGAAGCTTAGGCGGCCATCGCGGTCTCCATCTCTCTTCCCTTTCTAAATCTTGAAAACTTGGTAAAGATAAGAATGTGGCAGCAAGCGTATTTATAAAGTTTTTTCATAACTTCTCAGAATCCTAATAGAATAATAACTTGTTACTAACTTCTCATCGGAATCCTAATAGAATAATAATAAATAAAATCCTAATTAAAATAAGAAATAATTATCTCTCTAATAACTAATAAAATAATAATAAAGATAAGATAATTTAAATTTATCTTCAAATATCTTGGGAATTGTTGATAGTCATCCGTTCAAATTTGAACTCTTCCTTTGAAAGACGTCTTTGTAATAATTGATGACTAAAAATAAGTATTTTAGTCAAATTCTGCTTGATTTTTGACTTTCCACCACTATCATTAAAACAAACATAAATTCCATAAATTAGCTCGATATCTAATCAAAATGTAAGAAAATTAAATGTAATAATTATGAAAATTTATAACTTATCAATCAATAAGCCACTTCTCGCATGAAAAACAAGTTGCAAATGCAACTAGCTACAAAGAGTTTCTTCTTCCTCATCTACTACTTGAGGAACATGTTCGAGAGGCATCGAAGTCCCAAAAAGTCCATGTAGGCCTGAGAATTCAAGGTGGACACCACAAAAGACCGACTAGGTTTCGGATAGGCTACCTTGGAGTCTAGCCGACTACTACAAGTACCACGCGAAGAACATGATCTCCGACAAAGAGAAATACTATATGTATTTAACATAAAATGCACCCGATCCGATAGACACTGTTTGGAGCCACCAATTCAAACAGTCTAGAAAGGTACCCATTATAGGTGTCAACTCCCCGTTGGATCTCTCTCTGCATATACATGGTAACTCACACTCACACACAGACAAGTGAAAGTCATATAATCCTAAGTATCCCAAGTGTCTTGTTATCTTCATTGTATAACTCTCGGGGAGAATCGCCTGTATACTTCTCCGAGTGATCCTTTGGGACTATTTCTGATTTTGTAACCGACTTAATCATCGGAGAGCCAACGACGGGAACACACCCCTTGACACTTGGCCTTCTTTACAAGACATTTGGCGGGAAGCGAAACCAACTAATCACGCGTGGCAGGACCATAGAATCAATCCCAATCAATGTCTTTGTTGTAAATTTATTTGTGTCACAGTATTATGTTCTTGTAAATTCTTTGATGACGACCTATTTTCTGGCACTTTTTACATTATTGGTTTAGTCTTTTCCAACGTTCGAAAGATGGACAACCTTTTCTTTCATTTTGTTTACATGGAGAAAAATCAGATTTCGTTCCCTTATTGATGTTTGGAAAGAAAAAAAAAAGTTTCCATTTTGGTTCATACTTCTAGTGGTGCTAATGCAGTGAAAGAAGTTTTTAAATCAATCAAAATAGAAAGCAAAGATTAAACAAAATAAAATAATAATAAAAATCTCTCAAACACATGTGTCCCTAAAGAAGAGGGCTTGGAAATCAATTTGATAGAGTTTAGGTTATCAAATAAGAACAAGAAAGATCAAGGATAAACTCGTTCTCTCTCTAAGAGAGTAGAATCCTCCTCCATATCTCTAACTGGGATGAATACTCCTAGTCAATCTAGGCTTATCTGAAGGCTGTGTTCTTCATTTACTCTTCTCAACTACCACATTAACACCTTTCCACTCACTCCATTTTCACTTCACTATGTCAAACATTACGCATAACAATGCAGCGGACGAAGAATTCCTGGATCTGTCCATTAATGACTTGGAAGCAAACACCTTCAATGAACCGACGTTCTGGGGCGTCTCATCACCGACAAAAAAATCAACCACACAACAATCTTGAAGACGGCATGGAACTTGGGGGAGACTGTACAAATTAAACCTATTGATACTAATATGGGCCTGCACATTTACCACTGCTTGTGAACAGAGATATGATTCTGAATATAGGCCCATGGGCAGTAAAAGGAGTGACGCTAAGCCTTCAATACTGTCAACCGGAGCAAAATTTGGATGAAGTCCAGTTCCGGTTCCGCTAATATTAGATACAAATCCACAACCTGCCGTTGAACATAATGAATAAGGAGAATGCCTGTAAGATTGGAAATTTCATAGGTCGTATCATCAACATGGAGGACTTTGTACAATCGGCAAAGGCAAAGAAGTTCATACGCATTCAAGTGGAACTGGATATTACCAAGAAACTCAAGATGGGTTGTCGTATCCGACGGGAAGATTGAGAACAACTTTGGATAGGCTTCCGCTATGAATGTCTGTCAGACTTTTGCTACCGGTGTGGGAAAATAAACCATACAGAACCAGCTTGTACTGAAGATCCTTCATCTCCGAGTGAAGAGGAAGTCAATTGTCGGAAATATGGCCCCCACCTGCGGGCGCAACCATTCGTCACAACAAATCTGCACAAAGCACATCCCAAAAAGATCACCGCCTCATACTCATTCACACGGAGGCCCCTCTACTGTCTCATCTAAAGCCCTTTAAATTCGAAGGCATGCGGACATCTCACCCGGCTGCGGCAACAATTATCCAAGAGGCTTGGCAGAGAAGTCAGTCATTCCCATCTATGCTGAAAAATACCAAATTGGCCCTCAAGAAATGGAATTGGGAAACTTTTGGAAATGTTCATAAGAGGATCAAAGAGCTATAGAAACCTTGCAGAATTCACCTCCCGATCAAATGAATGTGATGTATGAACGTATTGCTACGACGAACTAGATGAGTGTCTCAAGAGGGAAGAGATGTATTGGAGGGAGAAGGCCAAGGCACGATGGATCGAAGAAGAAGATACCAACACGCACTATTTTCACCTTACGACTATTGTGCACTGTAGGTATAATTCTATCAAGTGCATCTGTGACGCACAAAACAACTGGATTGTCAACCGCAAGTCTATTGGACTGGAGTTTGAGAACTATTTCAGCAATCTCTTTACCAGCGAATGTCCATAATATCCGGAAGATCTTCATGGACTTATTGTACCTTTTGTAACCCCATCAATTAATGAGGAACTTATACGCAGACCTGAGCCAGAGGAAATTCGCAGAGCACTGTTTTCTATGGGCAACTACAAGAGTCCTAGACCAAACGGGATGACGGTCACCTTTTACAAACACTACTGGGGCATTATTGGAGAGGCAGTAGTGAAGGAAACTCAACAGTTTTTTGAAATGGGTAAGATGACGCAGTCCTTTAATCATACTTTTATAGCTCTTATTCGAAAATCCTAGGTGCAGCGAGAGTGGACCAGTTTCGTCCCATAGCTTTGTGCAATGTTATTTTTAAGATTGCTACTAAGATTTTGGCAGGACGGCTTCACACAATTCTTCTTGAAATTATCCATGATGTAATGCACTATATGAATAGCAAGATAGGGAAGCTTGGGTTTATGGCTATAAAAATTGATCTCGCCAAAGCTTATGATCGTGTATAGTGGGGTACACTGGACACTATACTCCGAAATCTGGGCTTCAATAACAAATTTCACCAACTTATAGCTACATGTACATCTACTGCAACATTCTCTATTTTGCTAAATGGAGCACCAAGTGGCTATTTTAAAGCTGGGCGTGGCATTCGACAGGGTGACCCAATGTCGCCTGCATTGTTTACGATTTACTCCGATGTGCTATCGAGAATGTTAGTACGGGCCGAAGAAGAGGGGAAACTCAATGGTATTAAGGTCAACCGTACCAGTCCCAATATATCTCATTTAATGTATGCGAGATGATCTCGTGATTTACTGTCGGGCAGACGAGAATGAAGCAGCAAACGTGGCTTCCATCGTGAATTTATATTACTCCTGGACTGGACAAGGCTATCAATTGGGGGAAATCGACAGTTCATTTCAGCTGAAATGTGCAGACAACTAAAAGAGCAGAATTATGTGATGCGTTGAGTATGAGGGAATGTGATCATAAGGGAAAGTATCTAGGCCACTCATTCTGTAATTTCAAAGCTAAAACTAAGGAATTTGATGAGCTCGCGAATTGACTTGCGTCGAAATTGGCGGGATAGAAGCAACGAGCTCTGTCAATGGCACGCAGGGAGACTAGTGTTGGCTAAATCAATGGCTCAATCAATTTCAGCATATACCATGCAGACATTCCTAATTCCTAAATCGATTGCTAAAAGAATGGATGGACTACCGAGGGACTTCTTGTGGGGCTTTGACTCACAACCAAGGAAGCATTTATATTTGAAGGCGTGGGAATCCATTTGTAAGCCGAAATGCATGGGGGGACTTGGTCTAAGGAAATTCTTTGATATGAATAGGGCCATGGTGACTAAACTCAACTAGCAGATCTGCACGACTGACAATAAAATATGGGTGCAATTGAAAAAGTCGAAATATATGAGGGGTAGGAAGAGATTGGATTTTCGGATTACAAAGAAGTCTGCTTCATGGATTTGGGATGGGGTACAAAAGTGCAGCGAGGTTCTAAAAATGGGTGCCTGTTACCAATTGGGAAGGTCCTCAAATGTTTCCATTTTAGAGGATCCGTGGATGCTGAAGTTAGCAAAGTTCTCTATGCCGGTAAATGTCTAGCTGCCTGAAGACGTGGTGTTTGTACGACACCCGATGCATGAAGGAGGTTTTCAATGGGACAGGGGTAAAGTTTACAGTATCTTCCCAGCAACTATTCGAGATCACATTCTAAATACTCCCATCATAGATAGGGAGCATGACGAATTCATTTGGACACCCTCCACGACAAGGAAGTTCTCGGTGAGATCAACTTATAGGTGTATCCTCCAAAGTAAGGGGTGTGACTACAGCCAGGATAGGGGTAATATATGGAATATAATCTGGAATTCGGACTTGCATAATCGACACAAATTTTTATTATGGAGAAGTATCAGCCATGCGATGCCTACCCTCGACCGATTAAGAGTGTGCCTACCTACAGTTGACGAGACATGTTATCTCTGCCATGACATGCCCGAGTCCATACATCATCTTATGCTGGAATGCCCAGTGAGCGGAAGAATTTGGTGGAGTTCACCATGGCAATGTCGGTTGGATTCCTTTCAGCACCTAAAGATCGAAGAATGGATCTCTCTGCTATTGGGACCGAGCAATCCTTTTGCATTTTCGGACGATGTTAAGGAGTAAATGGGTCACTTCATGGCTGTAGCACTGGAACGTATTTGGATGGAACGAAACAGAATTTGGAGAGAAAGTCACCAACCAGACTGGATAGAAGTGGCAGCCTCTATCAACCGAAAGACACATAAATATTGGGAGGGGGCTAAATTGCGCAGATTCAAGTGCAGAGGAAAGACTCAACCGAGGCTGGAGGCTCCTATTGATGGTTTTTCTCAAACTCAACTTTGATGCAACTTTTAAGGATGGTCGAACTATGACAGCCTGTGTTCTACGTAATTCTGATGGTATGATAAAATGAGCTTGGATTAACCACTTCGAGTCCCCAAACTCCTACTGTGCGGAGACGGAAGCGACTATCCAAGCTTTTATGGAAGTAGCCAACCTAAAGCTTGAGAAGGTTCAGTTTGAAGGAGAAGCCCTTAATGTAATTCTGGATTTAAAAGGGTTGGAACAATTTGAAGACTGGCAAGGCTAAAGATATGTTGCTCTTGGGACGTAAGATGTTAGTTGTTTGGAAGTACTGGAGCATTTATTATATGCCAAGAGAATGCAACCGGAGTGCACATAATCTGGCTAAGTGGACTGATCTGAATGTTGTCTCTGGCTATGTGGAACATACCCTCCTTCCACCAGTTGTCTAGTGTGATCGGGGGAAGAACTTAGTTTTCTAGGCTGTCTGTTTCTTGTTTTTGTTTTCTTTATGTTGCTTTTCTTGTTCCTGTATTTCCTCTACTGTCTTTTCCTTTTAATGAAATCTTACATTCACCAAAAAATAAATAAATAAGAACAAGAAGATCAAATATATTTTGTTGTATATGTTCTCTATATATATTTTACAAATCAAAACATTGTAAAAGAATCTTTTTTTCTTTTTTTTTTAACCTTTGTGGATATTTATTTATAGCAATTTCATATATATCTATATATATATATATATATATATATATATATATATATGTGTGTAGCACTGAAGATTACCAAAGGTGCACGAAATCCTTCTAGCACTATATTTATATTGTAAGGATTTGAGTATAAATATAAAGTTTATAAAAGCAATTTTCATGGGTTAATTTTCTACACCAAAATAGCAAAAAAATATACATGAAACTAACAAAATTCCCTTACTGAACACTAAATCCGAAGCTGAAGATGTCGATGTTGAACTTGAAGTTGAAGCTGAAGCTGAAGCTGAAATCGCAACTGAAGCTGAAGTTGAAGGTTCAGATGAAACTGGTTCCGAAAAATTCCTGTCGCCTGTAATGGAAGTAAATTTTTGAAAACATTTCTACTTAGTTAATGAATAAAGTTAATTAGGGATTCAATCGTTACCTTGGATGAAATTTTGTACAGAGTATGTGTTAACATGTTGAGCAGGAATTTCGCTACTCCATGGAACTCTTGCCTGACGAGAAGCACCAGGTCCATTGTTCTTGAATTCGCCGTAATAAAGGGTTTCCAATCCAAAATCACCAGTCCATGGCAACCATCCTTCCGGAGAAATAAGCTCTTCCAATGTACAGTTAATAAAAACCGTCCTGGAAAACTGTTTCCAGGGCCTTCCCAAGTATGTTTTGTGTACTTTAGGGTTCTTGTGGTAGTACGACATGTATTCTTCCGTACCGTTTATAATGCAATTCTGGAAAACAAAGCCTGTTGATTGTGCAGGTATGTTTCGACCGTGAGCAGTAACGGCATTATTCTCTCCTTTTTCTGGATCGTTTTGTCTAGGGGAAACGAGGATGAGGCAGTCTTGGAAAACGGCTGCTGCGTTTCCGAATATGAAATCAATGTTGCCTTGGATTCTGCATGATTTGTAGAATTGGCGGAGGGAGTGTGGGTAAAGAGTGTCTTGGTTACCTATAAATTCACAGTTGTCAAGAATTGAATGATCGGATGATGATCTGAATGCTACTGCTTGCTGTGGAAGTGAACCTGCTGTGTTTTGCATGGTCAGGTCTCTTGCCATGAATCCATCGCCGGCAACTCCTGCCAATTTATTTCCAGTTATTTTTAATTTATAAAATAATGATAAGTCAAAATAATATTTTTAATAATATTCATTATTTGTCAAGAACACATAACTCGGTTAGTAGCACTCTCACCTATGACACATGTGAAGTCATGAGTTTGAGACATGATAGAATTTAGTAAAAAATTCTTCTAATTTTAGAGAAAGTTGTATGTTTAAATCAACAATTACATATACAATCGTCTAAAATAAAAATTGTACTTACCATTTTCATATCTTTAAAATTAACTTTGTACCCATCAATCCTCCAAGAAAATTAAATATTATATGTAACTCATAATTTTATTCCTTGCTTTTTTTCAATAAGAAATAAAAATAATATTATCCACTCTAATACATTTTAAATGTGTTTCATATAATTAAAATACATCAATAAATAAATCATTTCAAACGTCTAATTAATTACTATTAATTTAGAGATCTAATTGTTAGCTAAATTAACTAATTTTTAAACTTAAAATGATCGTTCATATATCTATATATATATATATATATTGACTATCAACCCTATTTTATTTTTAATTTGATAAAATGATGATCGCCAAGCACGTGTATGTTCAATGATACTATTTCTATCATTTAGAATCATATTAACTTAACTCATATCTTAAAATAACTCTAATCTATTTCAATTGTATTTTTTTGTTTTTCTCTTCTATTTATTGGTATTTCCCTCCAAATGTGGATTTAATAAATAAGAGTTTTAGTGAAATATATATTAATGGATAAAATTCTAAATGTCAAAAATATATTTTTCACAAGATTTATATATGCTTGACAAGTAAATTTCGCTATCTTTATTCAATTAAAAATAAAATAAAAATTTAATAACTCAAAATAATAATAATAATAATAATAATAATAATAAGTCATTTTATGCAAACAAAAGTAATGTGAAAAGTAAAACGATCAATAAGAAATTAAAAAGAATTCATTATGTGGAAGAATATTGAAACGTGAAGTATGAGTTAGCCACTTAGAGAAGCAAGAAAATTGTTTCTGATGATAAGCTTTGTGATCCTACAGTACCATACTAATAGAAATTAAAGGAAAGAGTATGGAAACATGAAATACGAGTTAGCCACTTAGAAAAGAAAAGTGTGTGGATAAGGTTTGTGATCAATCTGAAAAAGGTTAAAGCCCAATTGATTTGACTTTTCTTACTTACATTGTTTTATATGACTTGTCAAGTGAAAGACTTGAACGATGACTTTGATTTCAGCTATATACTATAATATTAGGAGTTTCTTCTTACAAATCTTTGTCGAATTAGTCAATAATTATATCAAGATACAATAAAAAGGTTTGTGATCCTACAGTAACAGTACCATACAGTTTGCCGACCATGACTGTATGGGTAATAACCTTCTACATACGGGAAAGTTTTGTCATGGTGCGTACCAGAAATGCAATAATTAAGGATTTCAGATTTTCCTTACACGCAAATTTTTATAAATATATGTACAAAAGTTTATAATATAATCCTTGACTTTTCCTTTTTTTTTTTTTAGATAAAAATATAAAATTAGGAACCTTATAATTAAGATCCATGTATACAAGTATTATTTTTCAAACTTTTTTTTTTTTTAATTTACTTATTTAATAAAGAAAAATTAAGTGTAAAACATTTAATATTTAATTATAATAATTCTAAATTTCAATCTTTAAATATGAGAATATATCTAATTTAATTTTAATAAAAAATAATAATAATAATTTGTGGTCTATATAATTGGTTAGGAATTTCTTTTTTTATCCAATAAGCGATTGAATGCATCGCCAATTTATGACTTTAGACCACCAAAAATGTTCACAAGACTTTCATTTCTTCCATAAATTTTCCAAGGTTAAGAAACGAAAAGTGTGTCTCGAACTCATGACATTTGGGTTAAAGATCATAAGTGAAGGTGTTTACCAACTGAGCTACACATACTTGACGAATATTTAAATAATTAATAATGGAAATTATATTAATTTTAATAAGGTTAATTAACATGTAATATTTTTTTTTATTAGTTGATTAAAAAATATTTAGAGGATGTCTTAACATATTCCAACCACTACTTTCGTTTTAGTAAGTGTAATTATGAAAATACATATATAAAGTTATTGTATGTATGTTTATTCTATATTATAAATAATTTATACTTCAGGGAATTTGATTCTTTTAAATAGAAAAAGAACCTAAAAAAAAAAAATCGAAAAGTCTTAATTTACTTAAGCCCCTTCCTCATAAAATAAGATAAAAAATACTAAAATCTAATATACTTATAATCTAAAATATCACCATAAAATATTTAATATCAAACATATTAAAAAATACTAAAATGTATAGGACTATATGTACTAATCTCTCAAAAACTTATTTAATTTGAATTTAATAAAGAAATAAAAGCCCAAATATTAATAATTTTCTCTATATAAGGCCTATAGTCTCCCTCCTTTGGGGTTCTTAATTTTTAGTAACATCTATGTACACTTGATTTTTTAAATTTTTTTATTTTTTTTAATTTTTCTGTATTCGATAGTGATTTTACAATTAATTTAAAATTTAATTACTTTCAACTTTTTAAAGAAAGTTCTCATAATATCAATTTCTTTATATTCAAAATTTCGAATCCGAGTAAAGTTAAATTAAATTAAAATACTTTAACTTGCGCAAAATATATGTTGGTAATAAGCATTAATTATAATAGTAGCTAATTTTTCTATATGCATGGTTTATTGACTAACAGGTTTAAAAGAGAGGACTTACCGACAGTAGCAGAATCGAAGGTGGAAATTCCAGGAATGCCCACACTCAATGACCCTGTAATGACCGTTTTGCCCATACCATCTCCGACAAACACAACATTCTTTTTCTCCAAAGGAACCCGAACTATCTCTTCATACACCCCGGCTTTGATCCATATCACAAACCTATTACCGGCGACGGCATTTTCTGTCGTCGGAGCCACATTCACAGCATCTTGCACCTTTTCGTAATCACATCCACCTTTCCCTTGGCACACCGTCACATTTGCCTCCTCCTTGGCAGTAAAAGAAACCGGTAATGACCAGTCACCGGCGTCGGGCACATCGAGCCGTTCCCAGAACCCGTCACGCTCCGTTTTTGGAGGGCCCCACGAGGCAGTTTCCTCCCCAAAATTGTCATAATTCATCATCATACTCAAAGCATTATTGGTTAAGACAACCAACTTCTCGAGAAACGACACAGTTTCGTTTAGCTTTAACGTTGCCTTAATATTTTTAAAACCGGTGGCACAGCCAACTTGGTAGCCGGAGGTGGCGCTCATCCAAGCACGTGCGTCTTTAATTCTGCCACGTGGAAGAGCATCATTGGCTGTTAAGTTTGTTCTATAATTTCCATAAATCAGCCCCACAAGACAATGTTCAGCAGCGACCGTGAGGTTCTTATTACCAGACGAAGATTCCAAGAGATCGTGAACCATGGAAATGGCGACATTTTGGGTTTCCGACGAAATCCTCAAGGCTGATTGGATGATATTCATGAGGGTTGTTGCATTTGTCGTCGGAGGCCGACTGGAATATTCATCGGTTAAGGAGGATACACACGTGGCGGTGTCGTTTGATGCTTTACATGCCTCGAGAATAAGATGACCGACGACGGTTTCAGGCGGTGATTCTGCATCGGTACTGACGGGAGAGGGGTGGTTGCTACGGCAGCAAGGAAAGAGGAAGAGGAGGAAGAAGAAGAGGGGAAGAGAGAAAAGTGTGGGAGATGCCATTGGAAATTAAATGGAAATAACTAAAATGAGTCGTTCCAAAACGTTTTTGGTGGGGTTGCATGTTTTTTGGCTGCGTTTGCGTTATTGTAAATATATATATATTTTTTTAAAATAATTTTTGGGGAAAGGTGTCAAAAAAGTCCTACTGTGATTTCATAAAATCTCTTCAAAAATGTTATTTAATACATTAATAATTAATTTTGTTAATTATAAGCACATACAAAATTATAAATATTCAAAATATATGTTTCATTACTTACTTAAAATAATTGTAAGAACACATAAATTAATTGATAGTAATCTCATTTATAATTTCACGAAAATACTTTAAATACTTAAAATAATATTAATTTTCTTCTATGATTATAATTTTTTTTTTTTTTATAAGTATGATTATAATTTTTATTTAAATATATATATATATAAAGATTGAGTTAATGGAACATAAAAATAAAAATAAAAAAATGTCTTTGCAATGTGTTATGATATCCTGTGTCGGTGTTGCTGTAAAGGTAATGAATTTGATTAGAGAAAAATTGTGTCAAAAGTTTAAGAAAAAAAAAACAAAAACAAGAAGTTGGGGGAATACAGGAGATGAATAATTAATGTGAACCATTAATTTATTATCATTATTATTATTATTATTATTTTTTGTTAAGTGTAAGTCATTAATTGACATGTTATTTACATGTTATGGCACCTAAATTCATGCAAACCTTCTGTATTAAAAATCACATTTAAATTAAAATATAGTAAATAATAAGTTTAATGTTCCGACTTAGAGTCTCATATTATTCGCTATGAAGTAAGGGACTTAAAGCCCTTTACTCAATGATAGTGTTTTAAACTCCAAGTTTAATGTATTTTTTCATATATTTACATTGATTCTTTTTATTATGGATTCGAGGGCCTCTTTAGGTTCATCTAATTTTTATATGTTAGATGATTTTATTTGATTTTTTTTAAGGGTTATGGGATTGATCTCGAAATGAATTTGATTTTGAAGGTCGTTTGACTTTATCTCGATCCATCAATATTTGATTTAATTTTGCCAGAGCTTCGCCACTTGCTTCTAAAACTATTGACGACCTACGAAGGAGATGCATCGGAGTTTCTTTTCTTCTCGATATGATCCGCCTCTCTAAATACTCATTTTAGTCTTCTATTTATAGATGAAAATGTAACAAAAAAGAGTGATATATTATCATGTGATTGGTAGAGACACTCACTTGCATTTTATTGGTTGATATGGTTGATATTGTCATATTTGCCATATGTCTTTATATAATTCAACTTACTAATTAATTAGATGAAAATTTATATCCATTTAATTAATTTAAATAATACTGAAATTTATGAAATTTCGGTGTCTATAATATGACTTATTTGTCAAGAAAACGTAACTTAGTTGGTAACAAACTCACTTATGACTTTTGGAGTTCATGAGTTTGAGATGAAAATGTTTCAATTTTTTTTTTTAAAAAAATAATATATTAAAAATTTATCATATTTTCAATAAAGGAAGATAAAACATCAAAAATTTTCCCTCTCTCCATATTAATATTTTACACTTCATTCAATTTTTTTTTTTTTTGACATTTGATTTTTATATAAAAATTTATTCTTTATCTTAAATAACAAATATTATAATTATTTTTAATTAGTTTTTAAAAAACAAAATATAAATTTATACAAACAATCTCTTAAGTCTAAAATCTAAGTAGATTGAGTATTCAATCTTGAAGGAACATTAAAATTTCAAATAAGAAAAAAAAAAAATTAAAACATTATTTTCATCCTCCGAAATTGAGTCTTACAAACATTGAGTAGATTTAGTATTAAATTTTGAAAAAGCATTATCTCTTCATCTCAAATTTAAGAGCAAAAGGGCATGATTCTTGAAGAAATAAGTATTATGTTCAAGTTTAAATAAGTTTTATATTTTTTATTTTTGTAGAATATTACTATTGTATTTTTTTTTTATTGATATTGGTTTGTCTTCATCTTATTTTATTTTTTAATACTTTTCATAAATTATTAATTTTTATATTCATATTTTTATTTATGTATTCAATAATTTTTTATAATTATTCATTCATACACTTCTATTTATGTTTTTTTTTTTGTAATTTTTTTTTTTATGTTTTGTATTTTGTATTTTTTTCTTTTATTTTTTTAAGTGTGTCACTTTGTTATAGTTTTTATTATTTAGTTTTTATCTATAATTTGTACTAAACAATATCAAATAGAAAATACGATTGTAGTTGTGAAAAATTTAAAAAAAAAAAATGAATTGAGAAACTCATGCAATGAGAACGAGGAGCACGTAATAAATTTTTTAATGATAATTAATAAAGATGATTGAATTAGTACAAATAATGAAGAAGTAGTAGGACATGAATTAAAAATTGATATGAATTTATTAGAAATTAATATAAATTGAGAAATAATAATAAAAAAATGTTCAAAATATTACTAATACTAATTTACATAAATAGAAGAATATTTAGATGAAGAAAAATTAGATAGTCCAAATAAAATTAATGAAAGTATTTATATTTCAAAATTAGAATATTATTGATACAAAATTTAGAGATTTTATCATAGAAATTAAAAGGTCAAATACACAATAGAATATGACTAGTATATTCAAAAGATTTAGATAAAGTTTATTGTTTGTGTTCCAAGTTGTTTGATTAAAAAAAGATAAGTAATCAATTCATTAATCAAGACAATAAGGATTGAAAGAATCTTAGTTTAAAACTTAAATGTCATGAAACAAGTCAAGAACATATTACTAACATGAGCTATTAGATTGAATTAGAAACAAGATTAAAAAATTAATAAGACTATTGATGATAAAGATATACATGAATAAAGTAATAGAGAAGAAAGATAATTGAAAAAAATTTTAGTACGGATTATAGCTATACTAAAACATATTTTTTAAAATAATCTTGGTTTTGATGGAACAAATGAAAAATTTTATGAGAAAAATAATGCCAATTTTTTATATTTAATTGAAATAATAGCAAAATTTGACCCTATTATTCAAAATTATGTTAGGCGCATTAAATATGAAATAGTAGATTTATTAGCTACTCGGAAAAGAAATACAATTATTAAGTAGATTAAAGAAGTCAAATATTTTTTTTTATATTCTTGATTGCACCATCAATATAAGTCTCCAAGAACAAATAACACTTTTTTAAGATGTGTTGATATTTTAGTTACTCCTATAAAAATAATGAGTATTTTATAGAATTTACATTACAAGAAAATTCACATTTTGTGATGGTCAAATATGCAAAATTTGTGACACAAAATGACCTTTTTTACGGATTTACGATTGAAACGACTGTCACTAATTGTTTCATCGTAGATTGCGAGGGATACAAGATTTATCAAAAATTACGATAAAATTGTGACCGCATTCTATTTGGTCAAACACCTAAGTATTGCGAGTGTTGTTGTTCCAAACTGATAACTATTTTTGTGGGATTTGCATCAAATTGGCGAGTGTCTTGTTTTGAGGTCATTACTATTTGTGATGGACTTTTGACATACCTGCTCATAAGTCACTAAGTCGTAGCAAATAGTGATGAAATTTCGATAGCTCTTTTCATAATGGTTCTTGAATCTATCTCAAAGTCGTCAATATTATTGACAAATTTTTGACTAAGTTGTAGCAAATAGCGACAGCGTTTTTTTACATTTCTTTCCATAATAGTTCACAAATTTGTAACAAGCCATCAAAAATATTTGCGATGGATTTTTTATGAAATTGCTCATAAGTGGTCACTCAACTGTAGCAAATAGCGATGGTATTTCGACGGCTCTCTTTATATTGGTTCACAAATTTGTTGTGAGTTGTCACTATTTGCGATAGATTTTGGATGAAACTACTCATAATTGGTTACTCAGTGTAGCAAATAGCGACGGTATGGTGACGACTCTTTCCATAATGGTTCGCAAATTTGTCACAAATTCATCATAAAGTCATCACTATTTCCGATGGATTTTTTAGCTAACTACTCATAAGTGGTCCCTAAGCTATAGCAAATAGCAATAGTATTTTGGCAACTCTTTTCATAATTGTCACGCCCAAATTTGGGCCCAATTTAAAAATTAGGAAATCCTAGATTTAGAGTCATAACACGACTACGTCCTCCAAGTTTTCACCTAAAGGATGCAAAGCCTTAAAACAATATCGAATCAATACACTAAAAATTCCATAACCAAAATACATGAAGTCTAATATTACAAAAAATTTACATAACTCACATGAGCAATATCTTACAATCCACTAGAAAAGATCACTTTCCTCTACTTTTTATTGACCAAATGCTTGAACGATTGGTAGGTCGTACTCATTATTGTTGTCTTGACGGTTTTTCCTTTTTTCTTAAAATTTTTTTTGCCCCAAAAAAAAAAGGACTACCTTCACTTTTCCCTTTGGAACCTTTGCCTATCGACGCATGCCATTTGGCCTTTGCAATCCCCTTGCTACATTTCAACAATGTATGGTTAGTATCTTCTCTGACTATGTTGAGAACATCATAGAGGTATTTATGAATGATTATACTGTATATGGTGATTCTTTTGATTCATGTTTGATTAACCTCACCAAAGTGCTTAGGAGATGTATAGAGAAAGTTCTTGTTTTAAATTATGAAAAATGTCATTTTATAGTTGATCAGATATTCTAGGCTTTTAAAAAAAAAAAAAAGGTCTTATTCTAGGTAATATATTGTCTAGTAAAGGAATTGAAGTCGATAAAGCTAAGATAGATGTTATTAAATCGTTACCTTACCCCACAAGTGTGCGGGAGATTCGTTCTTTTCTTGGCCATAAGGTTTTTATCAACGTTTCATCAAGGATTTTTCCAAAATCACTCAACCCTTGTGCAAGCTATTGCAAAAAGATGAAGAATTTATTTTTAACAAAACATGTGAAGAAGCTTTTGATAAGTTGAAAGACATGTTAACTTCTGCACCAATTTTGCAACCACCTGATTGGAATCTTCCCTTTGAGATCATGTGTGATGTTAGTTATGCCTCAAGGACACTTGATAGTGTTCAATGCAATTTCTCCACCACGAAAATAGAATTATTAGCTGTCATTTTTGCTTTAGAAAAATTTCGTTCCTATTTATTGGGTACTAAAGTAATTCTTTCTCTTATCATGCAGCTCTTAAATATCTACTCACAAAGAAAGAGTCTAAATCGAGACTCATTCGTTGGATCCTCTTGTTACAAGAATTAAACTTGGAGATTCTAGGAAAAAAGGGGACCGAGAACTTGGTTGCAGATCACCTCAGAGACTCCCTACAATTGAAGTGTCATCACCATTGAAAGACGACTTTCTAGATGAGCATCTTTTCACCATTGATGATACTACTCCCTAGTATGCTGACATAGTTAATTATCTAGTTACCAATGTATTTTTAGGTGAGTTATCTCGTTCTTAGAAAGATAAGATTAAAAGTGATGCTAAATATTATGTTTGTGATGACCCTTATCTATGGAAATTTTGTTCTGATCAAATTATTCGACGTTGCGTATCTCAACAAGAAGTGTTTTCTATTTTAAAGTTTTGTCATTCTTATGCTTGTGGGGGACACTTTGGTCCAAAGAGAACAACTCGAAAGATATTAGAATGCGGATTATTTTGGCCTACCATATTTTGTGATTCATATTTGTTTTGTAAAGCTTGTGAACAATGCCAAGGAACAGGAGATCTAGGACATGGAGATCAAATGCCACTTAACTCTATTCTTGTTTGTGAAATTTTTTATATTTGGGGAATAGATTTTATGGGTCCTTTTCCATCTTCGTTTGATAATGTTTATATTATACTTGCAGTAGATTATGTTTCTAAATGATGTGAGGGGATTTGTTAGAGTGTTATTTAGTCATTTTTTAGTTAATAATTCCTTCATTTTTTTATATTATTTATTATTAAATTTGTACTTTAATTATATTTAATGTTTTTAGATTCAATTTTTCTTGTTAATTTTAATAAGAGTTATAAAATTGAATTTTAGAATAAATTGGCAAATTTACCAAACTCTCCCTTTGATAATTTTGCATTTTATTGGATTCCCTTAATTTTAATTCATTTATATTCTTTATTTTATATTAATTAATAAAATATCTGTTTACACATATTCCTCAACGATTCACGAGAAATCCACGACCACACTTCCTCCATCATGAAAGGTGGCCAACACCAAAGAAACGGTGAGCAAAATCTCCAAAGCCTCTTTACGTTCAAAGGTTTCTCAACGGTACGTTCTTTTCGACCCAATCTTCAAAGCGTTTCTTTCACCGGACTGACTCCACACG
Source organism: Cynanchum wilfordii (assembly GCA_025388415.1). Taxonomy (NCBI): domain Eukaryota; kingdom Viridiplantae; phylum Streptophyta; class Magnoliopsida; order Gentianales; family Apocynaceae; genus Cynanchum; species Cynanchum wilfordii. The sequence goes on from JAHSUH010001668.1 coordinate 35,520, forward strand.
ATTCAGCTCCACCGAAAGATGTATTCTCGGAGGTTGATACTGGTCAGGTAATTGGATATCATTCTTGAGATAATTATGGATAGTTAAGAAATGGAATTTGAATTGAAGATTGCTTTTATGGATGTTAGAGATTTTTATTTTTTCTCCCTATTATCCTGTAGAGAAGGAGAGGGAAAAGTCTAGTCTTTTATTTTATTTTATTTTATTTATTATTTATTTCTATTTATTTTATGAAAACAAAGGAGAGAGACAAAAAAAAAAAAAAAAAAAGAAGAGATTAGTTGAGTTTTGAAAAAAAAATTAAATAAGAGCCTTCGGTTTCTTAGAAGAACTGAACGTAGAAAACATTTTTTTAGGAATTATTTTTATTTTTTTAAGGCAATGCTTCTAAAGAATGAGCAGCTAAATCAGTTGAAGTGTTGGTTGTTGTTTGTGAGATCCTTCTAATTTAATTACTATAAGAATTTTTCTCTTATTTATATATTTCTAGATTATTATTATTAATATCGATCCTAGTTGTTTATTCCGCTAGGGAAGTCATAATTTATAACAATGGAGCTTTTTTACTGTGTTCAATGGATTCGGAACTTATAAATTTTGCAACATGTTCCTCCAACTCATTTCTAACTAACTTGAGCCAAAACTTTTTGTTTACTTTACTTATTAGGGAAGACTTTAAATAAATTTAACATACAAAAATATCTTCAACAAAAATAAAATTAAATCTAAGAAATTAAAATGTTTTTATTAAATGAAAAATTAAAAAAACTAATATCTTTTATCAAAATTTTAAATATTTGAAATAAGAAATCTAAAATCCTTTTATCAAAATCTAAAATCATAAAAGTAAAATACTTTTAATCAAAATTTAAAATCACAAAACTAAATCTTTTATCAAAATAAAAATCACAAAAGAATAAACGTTTAAGAAAATATAAATTTAACAGATAAATAAGTTTTTACAAAAAAATTAAAATAAATAAATAACTTTTTTTTAAAAAAAAAAATATAAATTTAATAATACCTAATAATATTTGTGAAATAAAATCTATTTTACAAAGAATAGAAATATACGACTTTTAAGAAAAATCAAAATAATAGTAACAATAAAAATAGTCAAAACATTTTTTATATCTTTATTCTAAAAAATTTCAACAATAAAAAGTCAAATAACAAGATGACCCAAAAGAGAGAAAATGATACAAATATTCAAATATGTCTACACTCTCATTTGATCAAAATGATACAACTTCTACTAAATTATAAAAAAAATAGCATTTCCACAAATTAACTTATAAATTATTCACTAACCAAACAATCCTCAAATAAAGAGTCTCTATTTAAGTTATTAATTAATTTTTTTTTTAAAAAAAATAAAGTATCAATTAAGTAAAGAGTTTAATTTTATTATTGGTTAAAATAGAATATGTGAAGAATATTGAGGACTAATTAATAAATAGTTAAAGGACTAACCTAAATAGGTAGTAACTAAGTGATATGAGTTATAGTTTTTTGGTTTGAAACCGGATCGGATGTATAAATGTATACGTCAGAAAATACCACAAAGGTATACATGACCTCGACACAAGTCAGCCAGCACAAACACTATACAAAGTGTAAGTCTAATCTAAAGAGAGAACTAAAACTCCTTAAGACCAAACGGTAAGAAGTTCCGGGGATAACTGGAGGCATCTTACTGCGAGGGCTTTAGGGTTATGCAAAAAATTTGATTGGTGGCATCTACGAGTATAATTCACCCGGATTACATAGACAGAATGCCTAAAAATATACTTCCAGTGGTTCATTCCCACACCACGAGCACTTCGAGTATTCGGATTCTGGTGTATCCAAGAGAGGAAATCCTGTGTGCGACAAAAGTCAGTCCAGTGACTTGAGGGAACAATGCATCTCCATACCTCCCTCGCTTCCGGACAATCTCGGAGAACATGTAGATCTGTTTGGCAAGCTTGGTGACACAACCCACATATCGGAGAACTGGCAATCGTTCTCTTCCACAGCATATGACGCGTTGGTAATGCTCCATGCATACCCTGCCATATGGTAAACGATGGTCTTGGAGGGCCCTTGAAACCCCATAATATCTTCCAGTCAAAAGAGTCATCTCGTGTACGTTCCTTGTTCATGAGTTCCCTTACTGATGCTACCGTGAGCCGTCTGGTCCCTGAAGGTCGCCATTTGGGCACATCCGGTTGTAATTGGTCAACATCTAGTGAAATCTCATCCAAATCCCTAACAATAGTATGAGGTAATAATGTGTTGAGTAAATTTATATTCCACCCTTCTCCTTCCATCCAATAGTAGCGAATTGTCACCTGGAGTTCCGATCCACTAAGGGGGGTTGTGAGGTGACTTTGCAGTGGCTCATCCCTCAGCCATGGGTCTGTCCGGAACCGAGCTGAAGTTCCCCCACGCACCTGCCATCTAATTCCCTTAGCTAAAATCTCCCCCGCCGATTTTATGCTTCGCTAGATCGACGACTGTGATTGTGATTTTCGGCCGGAGGGTCTCATCCCTATCCACCCACCATATTTCTCATTTAGGATACTGCTGCCCAACATTTCAGGCTTCGCAAGGCACCTCCATCCCAATTTAGCTAATAGGGCGGTGTTCATCTCTGTCAAGTTTGGGAGACCCAATCCACCTTCATCACGAGGCCTGCAGATCTTCCCCCAACTAATACTCCGCATCTTTCGGGCCTCGTGTTCCTCTCCCCAGAAGAACTGTCTGCAAGCTTTAGTGATCTCCTGTATAACACCCACCGGTAGTGCTGTTGATTGCATAATATACAGTGGGATAGCACACAATGTAGTTTGAATCAACAAAGTACGGGCTGCTTTTGAGAGATGGCGAATTTTCCAGCCAGCCGGTTTCTGCCTAATCCTATGCATCAAGTGTTGAAAAACCACTTTCTTAACCCGACCATGGATCATGGGCGCCCCAAGGTATATGCCTAAGTCATTTCTCATCCATACTCCCAATCTCGTGCAAATAGAGTGTCGTAAGTAGGATAGGGTGTTAGGCGAAAACCAAATTTGGGATTTGAGATTGTTGACTCGTTGTCCCGAGACCAGACAGAAGCTTTGCAGTACATGTTCCATAACTCTCGCTTGTGAGAAAGACACTTCGCCCAAAAGGATTAGATCATCCGCAAAGAACAAGTGGGATAACCGCTGTCCATTTCTTGTAAGTCGGATAGGGGTCCATCTCTTTTCCTCTACCGCCCTCATAATGTTGTGTCCCAATGTCTCCATGCATAAAACAAAAAGATATGGAGACAAAGGGTCTCCTTGACGCAACCCCCTAGTAGGTTTGAACCCCTCCGGAAGCTCCCCATTCCAACACACATACAAGGTAGGCGTCGTAATTATGCTCATAATGAGTTTTCTCAACCGGGGCTTGAAACCCGTGACTTCCAAAATCTGCTCCAGGAAGGCCCAATCCACTCTATCATACGCCTTCTCAAGATCAACCTTCGCTACCATACCCGCTTTATGTCCCTTATGTTTCTTTAACGTGTGGATGACTTCCTGGGTAGCTATAATGTTGTCTGTCGTCAATCTTCCCGGGATGAAGCTGGACTGGTACTTGCCCGTTAACCGTGACATGGATGATTGGAGTCGATTGGCCAACACTTTTGAGACCACCTTTACTATAACATTGCACAAAGAAATAGGTCGAAATTGTGCTAGCCCCTCCGGCTGCTCGGTCTTAGGAATCAAGCAAATAATCGACTCATTTACTTCGAGGGTATGCTACCTGTTTGAAAGGCATCCTGAACAAAATTTACCACCGAACCACCCACAATATCCCAGTACTTCCGAAAGAAACTAGGGGGAAATCCATCCGGTCCCGGGGCTTTATCCGGTCCCATTTGGAACACCGCCTTCTTGACCTCTTCCGCCAAGCACCGACCTGTTCATCCATGCTCAATCGGAATGTGATACTCAAGGGAAAGCCCAGTCCGCCTGCGTCACTGTAAGACATGTCTGGGCTGTATACAAATCTTGATAATACCTCTTGGCCATCTCCTTTAGAATGACTGGGTCATCACACCACTGACCATTCTCGGATTTCAGTTGATGAATATTGTTCCTATGCCTTCTAGATATCGCAGTGAGGTGGAAATATTTGGTGTTCCGGTCCCCAAGCTGAAGCCATTGTATCCTGGATTTCTGCCGCCAGTATGCTTCCTGCTGCAGCAGCACCTCATTTAGTTCATTTCGCACCTGCTCCTCTAGTCGTTGTAAGTATATGTTCTGTTTGTTCCCCAGCACTCTCTGGATGCCACTTAGTCTTGCTAGACAACGAAATTTACGGTCAAATATGTTGCCAAAAGTAACTCGGTTCCACTGCTGCGCTTCAATCTGAAATCTGCCCATACTTTCAACGATAGATGCATTACATTCTCCCCATAAGGACTGAACAAACGACTGAAAGTTCCGATGAAGGTACCAAGCTGTCAGTACCTTAAAAAGTTTCATGGGTGTCCCCTGTCTGCGTATTGCTTGAATGTAGTAATATGGGATGATGGTCCGATCTCGTCCTGGGCAAGTGGGATACCCGAGCGTCCGAAAACATATTCAACCAAGCATGGTTCCCATAGCTACGGTCTAAACGACCCTGTACATTAGCAACTCCATGTCTCATGTTCGACCAAGTGAAACCGGGTCCATCAAATCCCAAGTCAATTAACGAACAATTGTCAATTACCCGTTGCAGGAGTCGCATTCTGCTATACCGAGCATGCCCACCCCCTCTCTTTTCTTTCATATGTACGATTTGGTTGAAATCTCCCATCAAAAGCCAAGGGAAATCTAATCCCACACCAAAAGAAGTAATGTAATCCCATAGCTTACTTCTAACACAAGGATTAGGGGAGGCATAGATGGCTGAAAAAAGCCATTTCGGGTAATCTCTACTTTTAACAAAAACATTAATGATTTGTTCATCACAAGAAACCAACTCAACATTAACTTTAGACTGGTCCCATAACACCCAAATTCCCCCCGAAAATCCACAAGCTTCGGAGACAATCAAATTAGAAAAATAGGTCTTAGCCATAATATTACCAGCAAAAGAAGAGTCAACTTTAGTTTCTAACAGAACTAAAATGGAACAACAGTACTTCCTTACAATGAGCAAAAGATGACGCAAAAAACCGGGAGATCCTGCTCCCCTACGGTTCCACACCAAGATATGTGGACACAACATAAAAACATAAATTAAGCTAGTTGAGGAGGTTCAACCTCCATATCCTTACAGGAAGGACCTGATGCAGACCGATTCCCAGCTGAAGCCGGAATTGCCCCGACCTGTCTATTTGCCTGGCCACCATTCCCTGCCGACAGCTTTCGGTACCCCCCTCCCGCCATAGTCGGTTGACGGGCAGCATCAGAAGAACATTCAGCTTTGTTGGAAACTTCTACTAAAGGAGGTCGTCCCTTCTTTTCCCCTTGTACTGGACGGTTTGCAAGCTGCTTCCCCATTTGAACAGCTCGGCTCGAGTGTGCAGAGCGAGCTCCCTGTAGATTGTTATAGTTTTGCTTCTGATGGGCCGCCACACCTGAGCCCTGTTTCCCTGGGCCCGGGATCTTTTGTATTTTTTGCTTCAGAGCCAAAGCCCGCTCCTCCCAATCCTCATCTGGGTCCATATCCTCTAAGACCGCAAATCTGGACGTATTGGGCCGAGTCCCTTGACCCTGGGCAGTTTTATGATTAGTTGTCTTTTTCGGGCCCAGACTAACCCCTTGAGTTGGGGGTCCATTAGCCTCTGGGTCCACGTGATCCTCTTCTACCCAATCGTGGCCCCTAGCGGCGTTGCCCTACCTTCTCTTTCCCTGTTCCTCGTCGTGCCGCCGCCTACTAACCCGCGCCGCCGTGTTTTCCGCATTATCTGCTCTTGGGCAGCATCCACGGCCCGAACATACTGTCCATACCCGACTGCTCCTCCTCCTTCTGCCCGGATTGATGAATCTCGGCTTGTGCCTTGACATTCTTTTCCGACGATGGGCAGTCGTCCGGTCGGTGGCCATATTTGCCACATCCAAAGCAGATCAAGAATAGCCCTTCATATTCCACCCGTTGCTGGCATCCTAACACCGTGATATAAGGAACCAAAGGTGCCGCCAGATTAATCTCCACACAAACCCTTGCATATTTTCCTCGAGTAGCTTGCAAGGTTGTTTCATCAATTTTAACAGTTTTCCCCACTGCATTACCCAGTGCATACAGTACCTCTTCATCAAAGAGTTCTAGTGGTAACTCCGGGAACCAAATCCATACTAATGTCGAATGGATAGCCTCCAGTGACGGCCGGAAGTTGGGACGCCACTTCGTCACTGTCAGATAGTGACCAAGGATGATCCATGGACCACCCTCCAGGACACGATAGTAATCCGACCTAGTAAAGAATCCGGCTAAATAGTAGCCTTGTTCCGGATCGATAAGCTCGTATCTCTTCTCCAGTTTCCACAAGTTGTTAGTTCGCTGCTCCATGACACGGAAGCTAACATTCTTACCCAACAGTTTCAACACCGGAGCTCCTCGCCATGGCTTGAAGAGACTGTGGTATTTTTCTGGAGTAATCTTAGCTACTGGGGAGCCTCCTTTGTTTTCTCCCCCCGACGAGTCCGAACCGGCACACAACTCTTCAAAGTCAAACTCGCGTTCGTCGTCTTCCCCCATGTAAAAATCTTCCTCCTGCTGTGGGGTATTTTTCATAGCCTCAGCAAAGGACTTCTAGCCACAGACCCCCTGCGATGCTTTATCAAACATAGTCGGGTCTTTGCACACTGGTCCCCCTTGTTCCCCACTCGAAACATCCACATTTTCAGTAACACCCGACATGCTCTTTTGTTTCTTGTTGTTTCCTTGCAAAAGCTCACTTTCACTCACTGACGACTCTAGGGTTCTTTCCACCTCCATAGAGGAGGGGAGAGAATTTTCTAGAGAGAGAATTTTTGCTTTCTTTACTCTTTTTTCAAAGAGAAATTTTTCACTGATATGAGTTATAGTTATTTTGATAGTCATGATAAAAAAATAAATATATGGTGGCTCATGAGAAAAATGAGGATTAGAGATATAGTAATGTGTAGGATTAAGTATGAGAAAAACAATGATGATTAGCTATTAAATTCGACACAAATGAAAAAAAGGTATGTTATATCATTATTTAGTTTTTAATATTTATCTAAATATATTTAAATTAGAATGATTAATTAGAGAGTTTATGTATTGGATTTGAATGTGGAAAAAAACATAAGGATTAGATACATGAATAGAAATACAACTAAGTTATCCTTTTACAAATTTGAGACAGATTCTTTTTATGATTTTTTTCCGATATATATTATATATATATATAGAGAAATGATAAATATTTTTTATATAATTATGAATCGAATAGTTTTGATAATTTGATTGTGATAAATTGTGGTATAGTATGTAGACCTCATGTCATTAGCATGATTTTACACTTAAAATTTAATATATAACTAAAGGTATAAAACCTTGGCATAATGGAGTAAATTGTTTCATATTTACATATCCATTGGATTTTTTTACCAAACCATGAAATGAATTCGGTATGAAATCTTTACCCATCTAAATCATCTAACATAAATTTGTATTTCGCATCTCTAAATTTCCAGAAACTCTACCTCAGTCATCACCAGAGAAAAGGCATTCAAGAGGCTAGTGATTGTAGCTATATCATCAAACTTACCCATTTTGCAATCAAATTTAAAATGAATAAAACTGAACATTGCACTTCCATCTCCACAGCAAAAGACTCTTTTAAGTTTGAATGATATCTTTTCTCTTACAAAAGAAGATCATCAAGCCAAGGGATGTCAAATGGTAGTCTTATGATCCCAGAAGCTATAAGAAAGGCACAAATCCACATTGGAAACATCCAACGAGCTACGAACAAAAGAATTGGCTTAGCTGAAACACATGAGCAACAAGAATATTAGAGCAATGCCTATAAACAGTAAAGCAATGTAAAAACACTGTGAAACTTAACAATTAAACTTTTAGATGCTGTGATATCAAAATGGAAACAGGAGGTTATCAGTTTAATTCTCGCATCTACCAATTTATTGATTATTGTTCATATCATAAAGGGGAATTTTATAATCCCACACATTAGGGTGAATATATTCAAATATTCTTTATCAACTCGACACTTTTAGATGAAATAAACATTCAATTTAACACAATATATAGTTTATACGAACAGAAACACATATCCTCAAGATTTTTATCCATTTCCAGGTAAAATTTAGAGGAACTTACATGCAGCTCATGGTGTGTCATACTTTGAACTTTAAGAATTTAGGTAATGTATTGCTAGAATAGATGTAGCTGTAGAAGTCATGAGGAATAGGATGTGTGGTAAAAACATAGAGAAGTAGTCTTCCACTGAGATGGAAGATTTTGCCACTCTAAAAGACCAAATATTCTTGATAAGACAATCTCCCTATAGATAAACCAACGTAAAACTATTATTTATAGAGCTCATATCTTGGTAGTCATGAGGAATAGGATCTGGAGTCTTATTTTTTCGTTTTTTTCTTCCTCCACATTCAGATAATCAAAAATAGCAAAAAGTTTACATCTTGGACAGTTGCATAACATCAATATATATATATATATATATATATAGAATTCAGCCTTCAATTTTTACTTTTTATGGTAAATTTTTTTAAAGAGAGAACTTATCGACGGGAATATGTTTAAAGAGAAACAAATTGGCTAATTTTCCAATATATATACACACGTTGACTAAGGCCAAGGGAGAGAAGAATGATTTGGCTCAAATTAATGATATCATCAGACACTCATACAGTACTTTATAAATTGAATTTTCAGATTCTGTATGTTCAAATATAATACATGATTAAACCATGATGAACTTTATTAAACTTTTATAGGTGTTGTAATAATTTAATGATACGAAGTTCTTAGCTTCAAATTCAAGTTTTATTATTGAATGAATGGTTGTAATTCATCTAAATTACAGTGATGCACTGACACTCAATTTCAAGAAACAGAACAGCCCCCAAGGTCATTACTAAAATAAAATTCAAAGAAGAAGGACAGAATCTAACAAGAACAACTGAAAAATCACAGTAAAGGTTTAAGAAATTACTAGCAGAGCGGATCCTCTTTTCAGATCTCTCACTAATCCATTCCCCAGTCTCTCTTAACCGCTTCTCTACTGACCCTTCAGTCTTTCCGATATACTTCAAGAATAACTTATCAAATAGGGTCAGATTCTCTTCCAAATCACTGAAACATTACAAAGAAACCTCATAATTCAACAAAGAGACAATTAATTTACACGAGCACCTTAAATTGTGAGAATTTAAAAAAAGGAGAAAAAAAAATTTAAGGGGCACTTGCCTATCATCGTCTCTGTCCCTAAAAATGCCGGCACCAATGGCTCTTTCAATCTCAAGAACTGATAATTGCCTCCTCTTTTTTGGCTTCTTCAACTGCTTTTGCCGCTGAAGCTTGGGCAATGGTGGCGCTGAAGATTTCACCTTTGCGGCGGCTTCAATTGTGGGATTTGAAGGCTGCTGAAGAGGAAGAGGAAGAGGAAGAGGAGAGGTATGGGGAGACTGACGATGAGGAAGAGAAGGTGAAGAAGAGTTGTTGGGCAATGCAGAAGCAAGAATTTGAGATTTGTTAATGGATAAGAAATTCAAGCTAATCATTGCAACTTTCTTGGTGGGTTGCTCTTCTTTTGAAAATCCAAAAATAAAAAATGTTGAGTTTCCATCACTTAGCAGTAGTGATATATGATAAGCTAGGACAGCCACAGAGTTGAACATATGCAAAAGGTTTTGGAAAGTCCTTATTTTTTAATTTTCTCACCGAATTTAATTTTAAATTTTGATAGGTTTAAATTATGATCTAACATTATTAGTTTCATTTGACTCCTCTCTTTAAAAATATTTTAAGTTTTTTCTTTCTCTACATAGTGTGGACGGGACTAAAACCAATTGCTCCAACAAGGCTTGCGATTGGTCCAACTGGAGTACTGTTGGAATCCTTTGGAGAAAGGAAGATTCACCACCTCGTCTACATATGAGTTCTTGTGTCAACCATGTTCCGAAGAAAAAAACTTCAACTAGAAGGAATTATGGCGCTTCAAGGGACCACTGTGAGGATCTCTAATGTTGGGATGGTGGCTCATGATCACTTGAAAATGAGATACCTTTTATGCAAAGAAAATGTCTTGATACCCCTCAAATTGACCTCTGTGGTGCACTGTTAGAATCTACAATACATTCAATACGAGACTGCTCACTGCCGAAATAGTGTTGGGAATTTAGCACAGGGATAGAAGTGTGGAGGCGAATAAACAAATAAAATGAGCAAAAGAGACACCAGAAATTTAACGTGGTTCACCCTTCAATATGGGCTACGTCCACGGGACAAACTCCGAATAAATCTTTCACTAATAAAATATTAGTAGGCTTACAAGTGAGAGACTCCCTGAAACTTTCTAGAGGTGATCCCCAAAAATGAGATAAACCCAAAATAGTGGTACTATAGTGTATCACAAAACACTATCTATAAAACCTCACTATTTTGTCACTCCCTAAATATTTCTCTCACAACCAAAATTTTCTTTGAAAGAAAGAAGAGAGAAGAAAGGATTTCTCTTTGTTTTTGGTTTGAATTTTGTGATGCAAATGAAAGAGCCGAGGGGCTCTCTATTTATAACCCCCAAAAAGTTTGTTTTTCTTTTTTAATGTTAATATACATACAATATATATATATATATATATATATATATATATATATATATATATATATGTTAGGTGAGTTAGTGAGTTAGGCGCCTACCAATGTTGAAAGTAGGCGGGACTTAACAATTCTCCCCTCTCCCCCTACATGGAGGACTTCACCATTCCGGCGCTTGTCGACGTATTCGAATTTTCCTCTTGGGAGGGTCTTCGCCAAGATATCCGATCCATTTTCCTCGGTATGGATCTTCTTTAACTCCAAAAGCTTCTTCTCCAATGTATCCCCGATCCAAGTAATATCTCACGTCAATATGCTTTGATCCGGAATGAAAGGAGGAATTCTTACCAAGGTGAATTGCACTTGACTGTCACAAAATAACTCGTATTTTGTTTGGTGGAAGCCAAGTTCTCATAAGAACTTCTTCATCCATAGCAACTCTTTACACGCTTCTGTTGCCGCAATAAATTCTTGATTGTTGATAGAGCAACACAATTTTGCGGCCTTGGCCGCCATGATACGCTCCCCTACAAATGAAACCGGGATCCGATGTAGACTTTCCCGAGTCGTATCTCGCACCCATATCGCATCTGTGATCCCACCAACACAGTTTTCCATCTCCGAATTTCGGACACAAATCGGAGGTTCCACGAAGATACCCGAAAATCCATTTTCTCGCTGCCCAAGTTGTTCCTTACCCAGGATTTGATAGAAACTGCTCACAACTCCCACCGAGTGAACAATATCGGACGCGTACCATAGCATACATCAAACCCAACCCTTCCTTTGAAGCATATGGAACTCTATCCATCTCTTCCTTCTCTTCTTACGTAGAAGGGCACCGCTAGTACTTAATCTAAAATGATTAGCTAGGGGACAACTAACCGTTTTAGCCTTATCCATGTTGAATCTTTGAAGTACTTTCTCGATGTACTTCTCTTGTGACAACCATAAATTCTTGGTGCTTCTCTCTCTGGATATCTTCATACCAAGGATTTGCTTTGTCTGCCCCCAAGTCTTTCATAGCAAAAGACTTGCTCCGGTTGCTTCTTGGGGGTGTCGATCCTGGAAATATTCGGCCAACAATCAACATGTCATCTACATAGAGTAATAGTATAATGAAGTCATCATCATCAAATTTTTGCACAAATACACAGTGGTCCGAACTAGTCTTCGAGTAGCCTCGCCCCCCCATAGACTCAAATTTCTTGTACCACTGTCTTGACGCTTGTTTGGCCGTATAAACTCTTCTGAGTTTACACACATAGTTCTCTTTCCCCCTTTTGTGCAAAACCTTCGGTTGTTCCATATATATCTCTTCCTCCAAGTCACCATGAAGGAAAGCGGTCTTCACATCCGTTTGTTCGACTTCCAAGTCAAGACTTGCCGCCAACCCCAGATCGCGTGCGAATGGATGTACATCTTCACCACCGGTGAGAAAATCTCATCAAAATCAATCCCTTTCCTTTGATGGAATCCCTTGACAACTAACCGGCTTTGAATCGTGGTTGGTGATTGTGTTCTTCATGCTTCACTTGAACACCCATTTGTTCTTCAAAGCTCTCTTACCCTTTGGTAACTTCACCGGCTCAAATGTTTGATTCTCATGCAATGATTTCATCTCATCTTGCATAGCTTCAATCCAATTTTCCTTTTGTTCATGATGCATGACTTCTTCAAAACTTTCCCGGTTCTCCCCGTCGGTTAATAACACATCGATCTTCGGGATATCTAGTAGAGTGTTGTCGACTCTAATAGATCTTTTCGAGAATTTGAGAACCATCTAGAGTGGCGGTTGATCATGAACTTCATCTTCAGAAAATTTCCGGAGCATTCCCAATTCCGGTTGATCATCATCCCAACTTGCCTTTGCATTGTTGTTGGAGGAGTACTCTGCAAGTTTATTGTAATACCACGTCGAACGGCATTCTTCCGCACTTTCTCAATATTCTCGATGGTTTCATCTTCAACAAAGACAGCATCTCGGCCCCGACAAGCCTCTTTTGAATTGGATCGTAGAATCTATAGCCAAATTGGTCTTGACCATAGCCAATAAACACACATTGTCGTGTCTTGACATCAAGTTTGGACCTCTCATCTCTTGGAATGTGCACAAAAGCTTTGCACCCGAATACCCGCAAATGATCATAGGAAACTTCTTTCCCGACCATACACTTTCTCGGGTGTATCAAACCGAGAGGGACACATGGTGAGCGATTTAGCAAGTGCGCTGCTGCTAGAATAGCTTCACCCCCAAAACACCTTTGACAACTTTGCATGTGAGAGTAAGCACCTTACTCTTTCCATCAAAGTTCTATTCATCCTCTCGGCTAAACCATTCAAAGCTGGAGTCTTCGGAGGTGTTTGTCGATGTCGAATACCATTTGCTTTTACAATAAGCATCAAATGGTCCAATATATTCTCCACCGTTGTCCGACCGGATGCACTTAAGTTTCTTTCCCGTCTGTCTTTCGACCATGGTTAGGAATTGTTTGAATACATCTAACACTTGGTCTTTTGATTTCAACAAATATACCCCCGCGTCTTTCGAGAATGGTCATCAATGAAAGTCACAAAATATTGGGCACCACCAAGTGACTTTGACATTGGCCCACACAAATGAGGTGTATCGGATCCGATACATTCTTCATTTCGGAAGGAGGGGAGCGTTTAAAGGAAACTCTGTTTTGCTTACCCGCCAAACAATCTTCAACGATTCTTCAGTGAACTTGATCCAATCCGTATCATATTTTTCTTGGCTAGACATGTCATACTTTTTTCGCTCATATGACCTGAGCTGCTTATGCCATAACTTCAATTGTACTATCATTCTCCCCACGCGTTCACAACATCCGGGAGAGCTTCGCCGCACGTCGTGTACAATTTTGAGTTTTTCGTACCTCGGGCCACCACCAACGAACCTTTGGTGAGTTTCCCATTAGCTATTGATGAATGTGTTGCGAAGCCTTCATCATCCAGGCTTGCCGTGGAGATTAGATTCAGCGCATATCTGGAACATGCCCGATATCTTTTAAGGTCAATCTCATACCATTATCTGTCTCAGGGCGGATATCTCCAATGCCTCGCAACTCCGAGACTTTATCATTTCCCATCTTTACAACACCAAAAATTCCGGGGTGTAAGATGAGAAGAACTCCTTCCTCGGCGTCACATGAGGTGGTAGCGAAGATCAATGACCCGATGGCCTCATGAGTTGTAAGACTAATGGTCTCTTGATCGTCGTAAACTATGTTGAATTCTTCGGCGCGTTGGCTTCTTCATCATCATTGCTCCTTTGTTCTTTACCTTTGTTCGTTGTTCTTTGTTTTAATTTCCGTGGAACCTTTTGATATCCCCCTTTTTCTTGCAATGATGGCATTCTATGTTTGAATATTTGTTACTTTCCTCGACTCTTATCTCTTGGTCTTTGATTGCGGACCGGGTCCTCCTCCCTCCGGACTCGCACAGAACATCTTGTTGCGATGTGGAACATCCTTGTGTTCTTCGCCTCGTCTCTTCGTTCAATACCCCGCTCTTCACAAACTCCATACTTAATACCCGTTTGGTGCGAGTTTGTGATTGAAATCCTCAAAGTCTCCCAAGACTGGCGGTGAGTGTAATACAATAAGAGCGAGTAGCTCATCATCAAACTTTAGTCCCATACCTGTCACTGATGCACAATACCTTGAAGTTCGTTTAAATGATCTGCCATGGATATACCTTCGGTATTGTAACTTGATCGCTTTGTAGACAAAATAATTTGTTGTTGCGTTTTAGAAGAATATAAATCTTCTAACTTTCTCCACATTGTTCGAGCATGAGTTTCGTCACAAATGTGATTATAAACATTTTCATCGACAAATTGTCGGATAAAGCCACATACTTGTTCATGCTCAAATGCCCTCCCTCGTCGGTCTTGCCATCGGGTTTGGTATTAGCAAACACGGTAGATGCATTTTCATGATGAATAGGAGATCCTTCATTTTGTTTCTCCATATGTGGTCATTTGTACCGCTCAAACTAATCATCTTGCTCGTCCTTGCCTCCATCTTTCTTGATAACAAATAACCACAAGGTAAACTTTTCCGATGTGGAGGTTCGCCTAAGCCGCAACCACGGCATACTCGGAAATACCGATAGGCTCGACCGGTTGTTGGGAATTTAGCACGGCGGATAGAAGTGTGGAGGCGAATAAACAAATAAAATGAGCAAAAGAGACACCAGAAATTTAACGTGGTTCACCCTTCAATATGGGCTACGTCCACGGGACAAACTCCGAATAAATCTTCCACTAATAAAATATTAGTAGGCTTACAAGTGAGAGACTTCCCTAGAAACTTTCTAGAGGTGATCCCCAAAAATGAGATAAACCCAAAATAGTGGTACTATAGTGTATCACAAAACACTATCTATAAAACCTCACTATTTTGTCACTCCCTAAATATTTCTCTCACAACCAAAATTTTCTTTGAAAGAAAGAAGAGAGAAGAAAGGATTTCTCTTTGTTTTTGGTTTGAATTTTGGGATGCAAATGAAAGAGCCGAGGGGCTCTCTATTTATAACCCCCAAAAAGTTTGTTTTTTCTTTTTTTAATGTTTATATATACATACATATACATATATATATATATATGTTAGGTGAGTTAGCGAGTTAGGCGCCTACCAATGTTGAAAGTAGGCGGGACTTAACAAATAGCTCTGGTAAACTCTGGTACCACAACATATGTGGTGTAGATTCTAGAGTATAGCAAATACTAAGGAGTGTCTAAAGCTCAATTTCAACCATATAGGAACAACATGGGGAAGGGAAATACTGGTATTACATATTTCATCAGGGAGTACAGGAAATCTAGAGATGGCATAATTTGGTTTTATTTCAAATTAGACAACCTCCAACTAATATGCCAATTTGTATTAGATAGAAACTTAGAAGTCCCTTACACTTTGAGTGGAAGGTCTTATGACATAAATAGGCAAACAAGTTGATGCATATTGATTAGGAAGTAGTCTTTTGTAATTTTTGCTTCATTATATAGAAAGATATAATCTCCTTTTCAGCAAAAAAAAAAAAAAAAAAAAAAAAATAAAAAATCTAAAATTTGACTGAGGAAATAAAATTCATAATTAAATAAATTAATCTGTTTGGAAAATTCACTAGCTACATCACCCATTCCAAATAAGCCCATTCAACCCAATCATAGGCTTTAGGTATATCCAATTTAAGTGCAAATGAACCAAAATCCATGTCCATTTTCAATTTAAAGCTAGTTTAAAGCCTCGATATTAATAATAATATTTTTCGTTATCAACCTATCACTTACAAAAGCACTTTATGAGCCATCAACCGATTGTTCAAAAATTGATTTGATACTTTGTAAGCAATATCACATAAGGCAATCAAACAATACTCTACCAAAGTCTCTAGATTTTTGTTATAGGAATAACAGTTACCAAAGTCTCATTAATATCTCCTATCCGAGTAGTGACATTTAAACAATCAAGTAACATAGTAGTAATATCTCCTATCTCAGCTGTCCGCATCAAACTCGATCCTTGGCTTCCCAACTTCCCAACTTCCTAGACTATATCAACCTTCCTCAACAGCTTCATTTTATTCAAGATCTAATCCACCCACATACGCAACAATGGAATGTAGATAAAATCCAAGACCTTTTCCCACCACAAATATGTAAGAATATCCTTCATACTCCAATCCTTAGAACGGAGCACGATTGCTTGGTTTGGGCCCCCTCCACAACAGGGGACTACTCGATTAAATCCGTCTATCGAACCTTGATTCAAGACAGAGAACCAAACATCGGCAATAGCATCTGCCGACTACTGTGGAAACCATTTCTCCATGGTAGACACAACACTCTCCTCCGGAGAATTATGGCCAATGCCTTGCTGGCTATGGATAGACCGACTAGGTTCATACCCGACATATCTAATACTTGCTATTTGTGTGGAGAATCGCCTAAATCTATACACCATATCTTCATGAGCGTCTCCGATTATTAAGCTTCCGTGGTGGTCGTCACTATGACAAATTTGAATTAAAGCATTCCAGTCCTTGTCGTTGGAATAATGGATATGTCTAATTTGTGGAAAGAATAACCCTTTTCCTTTGAATGTGGATGAAAAACAAAAGATGATCATTTGTATGGTCGTGGCTTTTGAGCAAGTGTGGCTTATGAGGAACAGGATGTGGAAAGGCGCTAACAAACCAGACTGGTTGGGGTTTGCTAGGGACATCACCGGTATCGGCTCTAGATATTGGACCGTTGCATATCGGAAGAAGATGATTAGTAAGCATGACACTCATGAGAACCATCCTACGACTTGGAAGCCTCCTTCCCCAAGAGAGCTTAAGTTCAACTTCGACGCCGCCTTCAAAGACGGACGCACCACAACTGGAGTCATCCTTCGTAACTCCGACGGATGCATACTTAGTGTCCGGGTTAATCATTTTCACTCTATTAACCCATTTTGTGCTGAATTTAGAGGCTATGTTGTAGGCCTTTAGGATTCCAACGAGCTTCCAGTCGGACTATTTCACCTTTGAAGGAGATGGGTTGAATGTGATTTTGTTGCTCCAAGGGCTTCATGAATTTGATGATTGGAGAGCGTTTGACAACCTTAGTATAGGTCGCCATTTTCTTTTGTGTAATAATTTGTGGTTTTTGTCTTTTACTCCTAGGAGCTGTAATACAATCGCCCATGACCTCGCTAAGTTAGCAAACTGCTCTAATTTTTGCGGTGAAGTATCCTTGGAAACCTACCCCTCAGATTCCCGGAGAGCGGGGAGTGGGAGTTAAGGGATGCTGCACCTTTGTTTGTTGTTTCTTTCCTTCTGTTTTATTCTAACCCAAACAAAAAACACAAAAAAAAGAAAAAGAAAAAAGTAACATAGTAGTAATATCATTCAATATAAGTTTCCAGCTCTTTTGAAGAAAAAAAAAAAGCATGATAGTAATCCGAATAGTTTCTTTCGTAGGATGCAAGTTCTTTAGAGTTGTTGTGATCGCTTGGGCTATAAAAGATTTCGCCAACTTCTCCTTTTTACTACTATAAAAAAGATGTCCCTAAAAATCTCATCAAAATTTGGCTTATTTTGAGTAGTGGTAAATAATTCAAAAAAAAATTATACGATCACCCGTAGATCTTTTTATTTTTTTGCTCCATGCTCCCAACATCTCAAAGCTTAGTGATGTAATTTCGATAATGACAATGGCTTGCATGATGGTGAAAGAATATCGTGTTTTGATTGTCATATTGCAACCAATTTGATCTTGACCGTTAATGCAAATACTCATTCCTCACATGAAGTAACTCTTGGAATCTAACATTCACTGCTTTAATGTCAGCCTTATCCAACCCATATGCCTCCAAAGTTGTAATAGTTTTGCGAGTGTCCTTGATTTATTTCGAGATAACCACAAATTTCTGGGAACTCTAGCTGACAAGTTGATCCTTTAAGTGTTCTAATTCTTTTTAAACTAACCTAGTCTTGTCACATAAACCCCTCTGCCAAGTAGACTCAACTAGTTCCTTACATTCCAAATATTATCACCACTAAAGTTCTAATATAGTTGGATAGTCTCTACTTGCGGATAGCTCACTTGTAGAAATTAAAGGAAGTTGAAAGAGAAGAGCATGATGGTCGGAAGGGTAGGAATTACCTGGATATTACAATTGGGATGCATCATGTAGAAAGCCTTATTACAAAAGCCATGATCAAGTTTTGTGTGGCTAGAATGACTTCCATTGTGCTTGTTCTACCAAGTTAGTTGATTCCCCTCCATTACAACCTTTGAAAGTGCTAGATCATCTACAATTGCTCTAAAGTTCCTCATCAAATAATTAGGTCTATTACGTTGTCATGTAGATTTGTGGGTATACAATGTCTCATTAAAGTCACCCATGAGTATCCACAATTCAACAAATTGGCCACCAATTTTTGAAGCAATTCCCATGAATGTTGACACTGAGATGCTCCTAAATGCCCATGAATACCAATAAGAAAAACATTGTCATCCTCCATCAAATTTGCAATTATTACATCAATATGCCTCATCGAGTAACTTATTAATTGAACATCACTTTCTGTCCATAACATAGCTAAACCACCACCCAATCCAATGTGATCCATTTCAAACCTATTATTGAACACCAAATCGTGTTTCAAATGTAACATTTTATGGCGTGTAGTCTCGTTTACATAAGAAAGATAAGTTACTAGTTTTACGAACCTTATGAGGGTCTTGGGTTCATAAATTTCTCAAGGAGATTGTGAGACCCAACCCTAAGATAGGGGCAAATAAGTAATTTACAAGTTTTGTT
Source organism: Cynanchum wilfordii (assembly GCA_025388415.1). NCBI lineage: Eukaryota > Viridiplantae > Streptophyta > Magnoliopsida > Gentianales > Apocynaceae > Cynanchum > Cynanchum wilfordii. Next base: position 54,638 of record JAHSUH010001668.1, read on the forward strand.
CTTATTAAATGGTATTTTATTTAAGTAAATTCTATGTTATTAGAGTTTGGAAAGGAATAAACTAGGTTTTTTTAATTAAAAAAAAGAGGAAATAACTTTCAAAACCCTAGGAGCTTCCGACTCTACCGTATAACCATTGGGGTTGTTTAGGAAGGGAAGGAAGCGAACAACAGAGAGAGCAACCAACGAAATTCTGATTGACGAGAGCTAACGAGTAAGTTTGTTCATCTTAATCAAATTAGGTTGTCAATTTACTTTAGGATTGAAAGGATTTTGGTTAATTAATTTAGGTTGGAAGACTTCAAGGAATTGGCTATTGGTTTCAATTCCTTCGGTGTGATTAAGAGGTGAGTAAATGAATACTTTTCTATAAGAAATAATTTTCTGATTTGTTAATTAGATTTTGTATTTATATTTATGTTATCGGTTGATATGAAAAAAAATTAGATTTTTCTATTTCATGGTTTTAACCAATTTTCTAGAAGCGTCCAAATTTTGCATCTATTTATATATAGAAAAATTGACAAATATCATCCCTTAAATTATATAATTTTTGTGATTTCATCCTCTTTAAAATTTTTATATAATTGCATCCCTTATCTTTATAATTTTAGTATTTTTCATCCTTCTTGTTAATTTATTAACGGTCAACTTGTTAGTCAACTTTTTTTTTCTCTTTTTTTTAAAAATAAATTTATTGGAAGGGTAATGATGTCAAAACCCTAATCTACTTGGGCTTCATTGGGAATAATTTTAGATTTTCTTTTGAACAGTCTTCTTCTTCCTCTTTCTCTTTTTCTTTCCTTCCTTCTTCTTCTGGTTCGGCCGCCATCTTCATTTACGAAGGCACCCCCTTCCTATAATCAACAAATTGCAAGCTTTATTTTATAGAAGATTCCTTTATTTCCTTTTTAATTATAGAAAACAAAACAAAAGAAGAAGATGATGGTGATGATATTGATTAATGGTGCAAAGGGTTTAGATTGGTTGGAACGAGCAGCTTCTCAACTCCATAAACTAGATCAATCTCGCTTCCCCCAACGGTGGCGCTTGTGATGAGTAACGGTGTTGCTGCTGATAGAACACGAATTTACATAATTTTAATCCCTTATACTTAGCATTTATTACATCTAATTTTATTATTATTGGGTTTTTATATGTTATTTTGATTATTATAATAAATTTGGATTTATTACATTATTAAGCTAATTGGGCTCATTATTACTCTTATTTTTTCAGGCTCAATATCTTGAAGTCTTACCTTAATTAATTAAGTCTGCAATTTACAAAGCTCATAATAATGGGTGAAGAAAACAAGGTTAATTATGGGTTAAAAGAAGGCAGCCTCCATTCATCCATTCTTAGCAAATTTTTGAGATTCATAAAGAGAAGAGAGATGGAGATCGCAATGGTTGCCTAAGCTTCAATTCGGTCCAGGGATGAATTCAAGACAAGTTCCGAGTGCATGATCCAAACAAATTCTGGGTTCTAAGCTAATTTCCAATTTCGAATTCAATACTTTAAACAATTCAATTTTTAGATCGATTGACTAAATATTGAAGAGATGTTTTTACTTGATTCTTTTGATGATTGTTGATTGGATTAAGTTGCGATTTTATTATTTGCGATTGATTTCAGTTTTGTTGATTGACGAATTGCCTTGATATTATCATTGTTCTTAGATTAAACTTAGATTGATTGATTGGGCGATCGTCTATGATATCCTTTTGTTGTTTAATCGAATTCTAGCTGATTGTTAGTAGGTGATACAAATGCTAATTAGGGATCCCATTTAGTATTCAATCAAGGAATTGGTTTATTAATTCGGAAATTTATTAAGGTACGAGGAAGAACTTGGATTGAATCAATTACCCTGGACTGAATTTCTAAATCTGATATTTGCATACTTTTTATTAATTAATTGTTTTCTTCAATTTTCCAATCTAAAAATTCTCTTTTTATTGTTTTCTATTCTCTTATTAATTGATCTCGGTTAGGTTTCTTAGGAAAACGACTCATTGAACACCTAAAATGCTCATTGATCTAATTGAATTACTCTTGGCCGATTTGACGACAATCGCGTAATTCTAAAACCTTATCAGCTACTGTCACTAATGTGGTTGTCGATGTCAGTACAAAAATGGGTGAAATCAAATTTGGTTGGTTTACCGTGGATAATAAGAGAATTAGTGGTAGTAATTTGTGATGATCCATGAATTATAAGAATAATAATATTGATGATCATCAAGAAAAAGTATTGTGAAGAATTAATCCTCAAAGACATGATAATATGTGATGGAGAATAAGCAGAAGAAAAGAATTAATTTGCATCATTCATTCATTACAAAGATGATTATGGAAGGGGTGGGTTTTTCTAAAACAAACTTTTCTTTTGTTTTGTTTTGTTTTCTTTTTTTATAAAGGAAAACAAGGATTACGGATGAAAAAAATGGAAATCTTCTATAAAGCTTGCAATTTGCAGACCAGAGGAAGGGTGCCTTTGAAAATGAAAATGGCAGCCAACCAGAAGAAGAAGAAGAAGTAAAAAAAAAAAAAAAAAAAAAAGAAAAAAGAAAGAAAAGAAAAGAAAAGAAAAGAAGAAGACTACTGAGAAGAAAATCAAAATTATTCTCAATGAAGCCCATGTGGATTGAAGTTTTGACATTTTTATCTTTCAATAAAATTATTTAAAAAAAAAAAAGAGTTGTCTAACATTTGATGTTAATAAATTTAAATAATGTGAAACTTACCAAAATTATAAAAATAAGATGAAATTTTTAAAGAGAAATGAAATTACAAAAATTATATAACTTAATAGATAAAATTTGTCAATTTACCTTTATATTAACAAATTTCGGTGAGTTTTCGTGATTTCGAACGTATTCCAGACGCTACAAATTTTATATTTATATATAATATTATTAGAAAATCTCCAAAAGTCTTCAAAATTATATTAAAAAATTTCGAAAGCCAAATTTCCAGAATAATTTCCAACAAATTCCTTGTTGTTTCCCTCCACTTTGTTCCCTGTTATTTTGTTTTATTTTATTTATTACTTTACTGATTCTTGGTCGCTTTCCTCATCCTTGTTTCATTTTTTTTTTTTTTTTTTTTTTACCCACTTGGGGCACTCAGTGTCCCACATTTTCGGTGAGACTAATCCGGACTCGGCCTACGGACCACTCGCAGAGTTTAACTCTTACTCGACGGTTAAGGCCCGACTCAGAGCTTTTTAACATGGCGCTAACCATCTCAGGGGGATTCGAACCCTGGAGGAAGTATTAGTAGTCCGCTTACCAACTACCTAAGCTACCGGATTATTTTATTTTATTTTATTTTATTTACATTGTTGTTATGATTTTCGAAACTTGATATACATATATATACTACTGGAACTTAATGTTCTTTAATTATTACTTTTATTATTATTATAATTATTATTAGAATTGATTTCTTAGTTTTTTGTATATACTGGATGCTTTCATTATTATTATTATTATTATTTAATTGTTTTGTATTAAAATTTTCTTAAGTCTACTCTAAGAAATGAAAAGTATAAGTTTTGGCTCAAGTTAGTTGGAAATAAGTTGGGAGAACATGTTCCAAACTATAAGTTCTGAACTCATTGAGCATGGTGAAAAAGCTCCATTGTTATAAGTTCCGGTCTATCTAGCGGGATAAACAGCTAGGATCGATATCGACTAAAACCAACTAATGACTACTTGTTTGAGCCTCATAAAAGGAAGTGGAATTACATTTGAATTCCTTATGTTTCTGTTATGTTTTGAAAGAAAGTAATGTTATGAAAATGTTTTTAATTTTCTTTGAAAGCTATTTTGATATTTTGACTTTTGTATATATTTCCTAAGTATATGTGATTCTATTTTGATATTTTGACTATCAGTATAATCTTTAAAGTTTTTTTGAGAATAAAAGAAATAATAAAACTTTGTTTATTCACTAAGCTTTTTAACTCATGTGACGAATAAGAGAACATGTGAGGAACTTGAGTCTTGAAAGTTGAGCTGTTGATTTATTTGTTATTGGTTGGAGTCAAAAATTTGTTTTGGAATTTGAAGAGACTTGATTTGGGAAAATTTTCGATGTATTTCTTCTAATGTATTACAACCTATATATACATGTATAGGTACAGCATATCTCTGTGATATAGCCTAAGAAAATGCAAAAAGATTACAGTAAGAAAGAAAACAGAATATTTACAAGAATTCTGCAATATATTTACACAAATTCTGCAATAATAATAGCAGATTTTTCTCCTAAGAATGCTCACGCCAACACTCCCCCTCAAGTTGGTGAATGTATGTCAATCATTCCCAACTTGTTAAGTGAGCTTTGAAACTCTTTTCCGGATACAGCCTTTGTCAAAACATCTACTAGTTGATCTTTTGATGTAACAAATGGTAGCGCAATTGTTCCTTTATCAAGATGGTCTTTCAAGATGGTCTTTGATGAAGTGTCGATCAACTTCCACATGTTTAGTTTTGTCATGTTGAACAGGGTTATTTGCAATTGCTATAGCTGACTTGTTATCACAAAATAACTCGCTTGGCTTTGATGGACATATGCTAAGGTCGTGGAGGACACGTTTTATCCATAACAACTCACATATACCTTGAGCCATTCCTCGGATTCTGCCTCTGCGCTTGATCTTGCTACACCTTTTGTTTCTTACTCCGCCATGTTACCAGGTTACCTCCAACAAAAGTAAAATATCCCGATGTAGATTTTCTATCAGTTTGGCTTCCAGCCCAATCTGCATCTGTATATCCCTTGATTTCTAAGTTTCCATTTTTTGCAAAAACTAATCCTTTCCCCGGAGAGGATTTTAAGTATCGTAGAATTCGATAGACAGCCTCCATGTGGTCTTCACTTGGTGAATGCATGAATTGACTAAAAACACTTACCGCATATGCAATGTCAGGGCGTGTATGCGATAAGTATATTAGTCTTCCAACTAACCTTTGACACCTCTCCTTATTGGTAGGAATTTGATCTTGGTGAATGGTTAACTTAGGCTGTTGGTATTTCCGAGTATGCTCTGGGTTGCAGCTTAGGCTGAACCTCCATATCAGAAAAGTTTACCTTGTGGTTATTTGTTATCGAGAAAGATGGAGGCAAGGACGAGCAAGATGATTAGTTTGAGTGGTACAAATTACCACATCCGGAGAAACAAAATGAAGGATCTCCTATTCATCATGAAAATGCATCTACCGGTGTTTGCTAATACCAAACCCGATGGCAAGACCGACGAAGAGTGGGCATTCGAGCATGAACAGGTATGTGGTTTTATCCGACAATTGTAGATGAAAATGTGTATAATCACATTTGTGATGAGACTCATGCTCAAACAATGTGGGGAAAGTTAGAAGATTTATATTCTTCTAAAACCGGCAACAACAAGTTATTTTGTCTAACAAAGCTGATCAAGTTAAAATACCGAGAAGGTATATCCATGACAGATCATTTAAACGAACTTCAAGGTATTGTGCATCAGTTGACAGGTATGAGACTAAAGTTTGATGATGAGCTACTCGCTCTTATTGTATTACACTCACTGCCGAGTCTTGGGAGACTTTGAGGATTTAAATCACAAACTCTGCACCAAACGGGGTATTAAGTATGGAGTTTGTGAAGAGTGGGGTATTGAACGAAGAGATGAGGCGGAGAACACAAGGATGTTCCACATCGCAACAAGATGTTCTCGTTGCAGAGTCTAGAGGGAGGAACCAGTTCCGCAATCAAAGACCAAGAGATAAGAGTCGAGGAAAGTCAAATAAATATTCAAACATAGAATGTCATCATTGCAAGAAAAAAGGGCATATCAAAAGGTTTTGCCGGAAATTAAAACAAGAACAGCAGAACAAAGAACACAGGAGCAGTGATGATGAAGAAGCCAACGTTGCCGAAGAATTCAACATTGTTTACGACGATCAAGAGACCATTAGTCTTACAACTCATAAGAATGATTAGGTCATTGACAGTGCTGCTACCACTCATGTGACGTCGAGGAAGGAGTTCTTCTCATCTTACACACCCGGAAATTTTGGTGTTGTAAAGATGGGAAATGACAAAGTCTTGGAAGTTGCAGGCATTGGAGATATCTGTCTGGAGACAGATAATGGTACGAGATTGACCTTGAAAGATGTCGGGCATGTTCCAGATATGCGCCTGAATCTAATCTCCACGGGCAAGCTGGATGATGAAGGCTTCTGCAACACCTTCATCAATAGCCAATGGAAACTCACCAAAGGTTCGTTGGTGGTGGCCCGAGGTAAGAAAATCTCAAAGTTGTACACGATGCAGGCGAAGCTCTCCCCAGGATGCTGTGAACGCTGTGGAGAATGATAGTGCAATTGAGTTATGGCACAAGCGGCTAGGTCATATGAGCAAGAAAAGTATAACATGTCTAGCCAAGAAAAATATGATACCTGGATTGGATCAAGTTCACCTGAAGAAATGTGAAGATTGTTTGGCGGGTAAGCAAAACAGAGTTTCCTTTAAACGTTCCCCTCCTTCCGGAATGAAGAATGTATTGGATCCGATACACTCATATTTGTGTGGGCCAATGTCAAAGTCACTTGGTGGTGCCCAATATTTTGTGACCTTCATTGATGACCATTCTCGAAAGACGTGGGTATATTTGCTGAAATCAAAAGACCAAGTGTTAGATGTATTCAAACAATTCCTAATCATGGTCAAAAGACAGATGGGAAAGAAACTGAAGTGCATCCGGACAGACAATGGTGGAGAATATATTAGACCATTTGATGCTTATTGTAAAGCAAATGGTATACGACATCGGACAACACCTCCGAAGACTCCGCAGTTGAATGGTTTAGCTGAAAGGATGAACAGAACTTTGATGGAAAGAGTAAGGTGCTTACTCTCACATGCAAAGTTGTCAAAGGTGTTTTGGGGTGAAGCTATTCTAGCAGATGTGCACTTGCTAAATCTCTCACCATGTGTCCCTCTACAGTTTGATACACCGGAAAGAGTATGGTCAAGAAAAGATGTTTCATATGATCATCTGCGGGTATTTGGTTGCAAAGCTTTTGTGCACATTCCAAGAGATGAGAGGTCCAAACTTGATGTCAAGACACGACAATGTGTGTTTATTGGCTATGGTCAAGACCAATTTGGCTATAGATTCTACGATCCAATTCAGAAGAGGCTTGTCGGAAGCCGAGATGTTGTTTTTGTTGAAGATGAAACCATCGAGAATATTGAGTGAGAAAGTGCGGAAGAATGCTGCCGACTCCGATGGTATTACAATAAACTTGCAGAGTACTCCTCCAACAACAATGCAAAGGCAAGTTGGAGATGATGATCAACCAGAAATTGGGAATGCTCCAAAAATTTCTGAAGATGAAGTTCATGATCAACCGCCAGCTCCAGATGGTTCTCAAATTCTCGGAAGATCTATTAGTGTCGACAACGCTCTACTAGATATCCCGAAGATCAGTATGTGTTATTAACCGACGGGGGAGAACTAGAAAGTTTTGAAGAAGTCATTCATCATGAACATAAGGAAAATTGGATTGAAGCCATGCAAGATGAAATGAAATCATTGCATGAGAATCAAACATTTGAGTTGGTGAAGTTACCAAAAGGTAAGAGAGCTTTGAAGAACAAATGGGTGTTCAAGTTGAAGCATGAAGAACACAATCACCAACCACGATTCAAAGCCGGGTTAGTTGTCAAGGGATTCCATCAAAGGAAAGGGATTGATTTTGATGAGATTTTCTCACCGGTGGTGAAGATGACATCCATTCGCACAGTCTTTGGGGTTGGCAGCAAGTCTTGACTTGGAAGTCGAACAAATGGATGTGAAGACCGCTTTCCTTCATGGTGACTTGGAAGAAGAGATATATATGGTGCAACCCAAAGGTTTTGCACAAAAGGGGAAAGAGAACTATGTGTGTAAACTCAAGAAGAGTTTATACGGCCTGAAACAAACGCCAAGACAGTGGTACAAGAAATTTGAGTCTGTTATGGGGGAGCAAGGCTACTCGAAGACTAGTTCGGACCACTTGTGTATTTGTGCAAAAATTTGTTGATGATGACTTCATTATACTATTACTCTATGTAGATGACATGTTGATTGTTGGCGAGAATATTTCCGGGATTGACACCCTGAAGAAGCAACTAAGCAAGTCCTTTGCTATGAAAGACTTGGGGCCCGCAAAGCAAATTCTTGGTATGAAGATATCCAGAGACGAAGCACCAAGAATTTATGGTTGTCACAAGAGAAGTACATCGAGAAAGTACTTCAAAGATTCAACATGGATAAGGCTAAACGTAGTTAGTTGTCCCTTAGCTAATTATTTTAGATTAAGTACTAAGTTGTGCCCTTCTACGAAGAAGAGAAGGAAGAGATGGATAGAGTTCCATATGCTTGCAGAGTTGGAAGTTTAATGTATGCTATGGTATGTACGCGTCCGAGATATTGCTCACTCAGTGGGAGTTGTGAGCAGGTTTCTATCAAATCCTGGTAAGGAACATTGGGCTGCAGTAAAATGAATTTTCGGGTATCTTCGTGGAACCTCCGATTTGTGTCTGAAATTCGGAGATGGAAAACCTGTGTTGGTGGGATACACAGATACCGACTCCAAAAAGTCTACATCAGGATACCCGGTTTCATTTGCAGGGGGAGCTATATCATGGCAGTCAAGGCTGCAAAAATGTGTTGCTCTATCAACAACTGAAGCAGAATTTACTGCAGCAACTGAAGCGTGTAAAGAGTTGCTATGGATGAAGAAGTTCTTAGGAGAACTTGGTTTCCACCAAACTAAATACGAGATCTTTTGTGACAGTCAAAGTGCAATTCACCTTGGTAAGAATTTCTCCTTTCATTCCGGATCAAAGCATATTGACGTGAGCTATCACTGGATTAGGAAAACATTGGAGAAGAAGCTTTTAGAGTTAAAGAAGATCCATACCGAAGAAAATGGATCAGATATGCTGACAAAGACTCTTCCAAGAGGAAAATTCGAATACTGTCGACAAGCAGCCGGAATGGTGAAGTCCTCCATGTAGGCGGGAGGGGGAGAATTGTTAGGTATCCCACCTACCATGCCTACCAAGTTTGAATTGGAAATGGTAGGCTACCTACCATATATATAAAAAAAAATACAATTTTTGGGCTATAAATAGAGCTCTCTTGGCTCTTCCATTTTCATCCCAAAAACAAAAACCAAAACAACAAAGAGGAGAGAAAATTCTCTTACTCCCTTCTTTCTCCTTTCTTTCTTTTGTCTTGAAGATTTGAATCTTCAATATTTTTTAAGGAGATTAGGGAATGTGTTTCTGAAGTATTTTTACTTCAAAGAATTTTGGTTGTGAGAGAAATATTTGGGGAGTGACAAAATAGTGAGGTTTTATAGATAGTGTTTTGTGATACACTATAGTACCACTATTTTGGGTTTATCACATTTTTGGGGATCACCTCTAGAAAGTTTCTAGGGAAGTCTCTCACTTGTAAGCCTACTAATATTTTATTAGTGGAAGATTTATTCGGAGTTTGTCCCGTGAACGTAGCCCATATTGAAGGGTGAACCACGTTAAATTTCTGGTGTCTCTTTTTATCATTTGCTCATTTTATTTGTTTATTCGCCTCTACACTTCTATCCGCTGTGCTCAATTCCCAACACTCACATGTTCATGAAAGAAACCCTGAACCCTAGGGAGAAAACTATAATGATTATAAGTTATATATGTATAGTTAAAAAAGTATATACCGGTTACTATTTAATTATTTTGTATTCAATTTAATATTTACTAAATAATTAATATTATTTATTTTTATAAAATTTTAATGAATACAGATTATGATGGTAGTAATTTTATTTTTAATATTAATATGTAATTAAAAAACTTATATTTTTTTCGAGAAAGGGGCAAGAGGGAGAATAAGGAGAACACCATCTTGGGTCCAATCATGAATTTAAATTTTTGTGGAATCATCATTTTTATTTTTATTTTTGGTTAGATCATCTAATTTTCAGAGTCATCACGACTCCGACTAATCCAAACTCAACCTGAATTGCCTTGTAAAGTTAACACTTACTCTAAAGAATGTCTCACCCTAACTCTTATATTGCGTTCATGTGATGTTGTGATGTCGTCATTCTTATCTCCATCCTCGAGTCTGGTCAAAATGAAGATTCCATAATCTAGAGAGAGTTGAGATAAATATTCCTATTAGGTTTGATTCTAATTGAGATCCCTAATAAAAATATTGGGTTATTGATTAAAATGGCCTAGTTTTTCAAAAAAATATTGTGTTTGGCCCACTTTTTAAAACTTGTGTAAAAATGGCCTTGTTGCATTAGACAATTGCAAGATAGAAACTATGTTGCATTAGTCGAATGCAATATAGTTTTTGAACTATGTTGCATTAGTCGAATGCAATATAGTTTTTGAACTATGTTGCATTAGTCGAATGCAATATAGTTTTTGAACTATATTGCATTCGATGAATGCAATATAGGTTTTCATGTTGCAATGGATTCTATGCAATATGTATAGTGGATTCTATGTTGCATTCGCTGAATGCAATATAGAACAGAACATATTATGTATAGTGGATTCTATGTTGCATTCGAGCGAATGCAATATAGAACAGAACATATTATGTATAGTGGATTCTATGTTGCATTCAACGAATGCAACATAGAACATAATGCAATATGTATAGTGGATTCTATGTTGCATTCGCTGAATGCAATATAGAACAAAACATATTATGTATAGTGGAGGGAAGTATTATTCAAATGAGGTATTGATTTCATCATTCGAGGGAAGTATAGCAGCTATATTTAGACTTTTCTGTTGAACTATAAATACAACTATGAAGCAAAAGATGGTAGAAGTCTAATTGATACTATTCGAGAATGACAAGTTGAGGCATAAATAGATTATAATGATAATATTCCTAGTGAAACTTAGTTTAATGTCTTAGGTATGACAAGTAGATGAACTAAATATTCGGTAAGATTCCTATGAAATTAACAGTAATACAAGTACTTAGAATTTCACTTACAACCTTTATATGAGAGTTCATATCTATGAGTTTAATAAGCATGTCCAAAAAATAAAATTGGTATTTCCAATTGAAAATATGAAGTCTCCTCATGATATTAGGTTCAAAATATAAAATTGTACACAAATTCATTTAACAAAAATTCTAAATTTATAGAAAATACATAAAGTCATTAAGTAATAAATCAAAAGTTCATAAATAACATAATGTTTTTGGGAAGAAAAGAAATAAAACAGTACAATAAAGATATTCAATCTTCATTTGTTCTTGAGATGTTTGGACATGTTCTCCTATTGTGTCCAGGCTTGTGACAACTACCACATCTTGGAGGTGAATCTGGATCTCGAGCATCCATAGAACAACGATATCCGGTAGTTCGTAGTCGACCTGATTGACCACCTTTCATGTTTGGCTTATAATACTGAAGAGAAAAAGAAGCATCACTCCATAACTCCGAATGCTGGATCTTTTGTCTAATAACCGTGATCGACCACCAAAATAAGGAATTCCACCATGATCATAACTTATATGACTATTCCAATACAAATAAAATGTTATTGGATTCTCCAAGCATGTCATCTACAAGAAAAATAAATTTTACAAGTATTAATAAACGCAAATTAATAACTTTAACATAACTAAAAAACCTTTAAAAATAATATATTTGAATAATTTCATGTCTTATTTAAGCTCAATTCTAGTAAAATATACAACACATTGTAATCTTCAAAAAAAATAAATTTAACAAATACTAATAAACAAAATCCTCCAAATCCAGCCATATCAATTAACTCTTTGACTCTCATTGGTGTAGACTCATATAAATTCCAAAACATAGAGTCGGATCGTCTCACAACAAGTGAAGTCTCCAATATCTTTGAGGACTCAGACTGCCAAATTAGTGAAGATCGATGATTACACTAATCTGTTAATAACATTTGATTAATCGGGCTAGATGAATTTCATTTTCTATATTTGAATCCATAATCCTGCAAATTCAACAAAAAATATATAAATCTTGAATATCAAAATATTCTATTATCCATAAATAAATATTGAAGTTCACCTTCGGCAGAATCCAGCTCCATTAACTACTAAATTAGTTTAAAAAGTGTAGTTAATTAGATCTAAGGCCAAAATAAGCAACAAATTTTGAGAATCCCCAAAAATATATTGTAGAGTAAATTCACAACCATTAGAGGAAATTTTTATTTTAAAAAAAAAAAAAAAATCAAATTCAAACTGAAGTGCAGATTCATCCATCTCATCTCATCTCATTTCATACCAAAACATTAAAATTCCATGAATGATTCAACTCCCGGAAAGAATCGAAAAGTCGAACAATAGAAAATCAACATGAAACTATTAAGAAAAAAAAATAAAAAAAAATCATGACGGATAATGGGAGAGAGAAGTATAAATTCAACTATGATTTGAATATAAATGTTATGAGTATATCATAATCTTTCATTACAAATATATATATAGGGAAAAACACTAAAATAAAAAAAATAACCAAGAAAAATAGAGAAAAATTGAAACTTCTTACCCGAAACTATATGGTGGCGGAAGGAGAGACTGTTGTGCTGCAGTTCAATGGAGCTTCAATGGGACTTCAATGGCTTCAATGGCTTTAATGACTTCAATGACTTCAATGGTGGGTGAGAGAAATGAGGGAAAAAGAGGGAGAGGAGAAACGAAGAGGAAAGAGGAAATGAAGAGAGAAAAGGTAGGGTAGAGTTTTTGTTTCTTAAAAAATTTATTTTAATTTTTTTTTATTATATTGCATTTCAAAACTTATATTGCATTTGTCAAACACAATATAGTTTTTGAACTATATTGCATTAGTCAAATGCAACATAGTTTCTATGTTGCATTTATCAAATGCAACAAAGTCATTTTCAAACAAGTTTTAAAAAGTAGGCCAAACACAAAATTTTCTTTAAAAAGTGGACCATTTTGGTCAATTTCCTAAAAATATTTGATAGTTACTAAAGACCAAAAGCATCCATGTTTTAAAATACGGACCAGAAACACCTAAATCCCAGAAGAAGTACAAAACTCGCCTTACATTAACAGATCTATAACCACTCCGCCGGGTTTTCACGTGGCTTAGCATATTTTCAACTTGTATCTGCCTCCATTTCCATTTCTTCAAATTTCGGAGCACTTCTCGATTGTCGAAACCGAGTCCATTTTGAGTTGCACCTTTCGGTTCTGGTCTTGTTAGCAAAGGTGGCAAATCCCCTGAAGTTTGTTTGGAGGAATTGAAATACCTGGTATAAATCTTTCTTGCTATTCCATTACCCAACTTTTAGATTCACTTATTTCTTATTCAGAACTATTGGGAATTATCTTTCTTGAGAAATTTCGATGCCCTTTTGGTTTTTGGGTTCTGTGATATATGGTATGACCAAAATGTGTTTTTGCAGTCTTGATGTGTCCTGTATTTTGTATTTCTTAATTTTATTTATTTATTTATTATTATTTTTCTTTTTGTGGACTTTTGTTATCAGGAAAGGTGACTTGGGATGTTGTATGGACGTGGCAAAGCTAATAAAATTAAATTCTGATAATCATTGTTGATTTTAGCTGAGTTTGTAATTTCTCTAGACTACTCTGAGTTGGATATCTTTGTAAATTGATGTGTCTTGGCTGATTATTTTTAGTTCAACGTTTCTTGATGATTTAAGCAGTGGTATTTTTCGCAAAAGAACATGTAGGTATAATTTGAAATGCCTTTGAGAATGAGAGTTGTGAACTGCTGGGATGGTACTGATGATGATTGAGAGGATGAATAGTATCAATAGAATTGCTTCATCCAAGCAAAGAGCCTCAGTTGCTAGCAGCCCAAGATTTAGGCGACATCATGTTGCAAGGCTGTTTCCTACACTCATTGTGATAGGATCCGTTGTTTCATTTTTCTTGGCAATTACTGCTGGGTATCTGTATTTTCTTCCAAATCTTACAAAATCATTACATTTTGACGATGTTCCTAAATCAAATAGCTCGTATAGTTCTTGCAATGTGTTTGATGGAGATTGGATAGTGGATAATAGTTACCCTCTATACAATGCCTCTGAATGTCCTTTTGTTGAGCAAGGATTCAACTGCTTGGGAAATGGCCGGACTGACAATGATTACCTCAAGTGGAGATGGAAGCCAAAAAATTGTGATATTTCAAGATTCAGTGTTCGGAGTTTTCTGCAAGTGTTCCGGAATAAGAGAATTGTTTTCGTGGGTGACTCTATGAGTAGAACTCAGTGGGAATCTTTGATTTGCATGCTAATGACGGGAGTAGAAGACAAAAGGAGTGTTTATGAAGTTAATAGCAATGAGATCACAAAACAGATCAGATTTTTAGGTGTCAGGTTCAGTTCTTTTAATTTAACCATTGAATTCTTCCGATCAGTGTTCCTTGTGCAACACAGCTGGGCTCCTAAACGTGGTCCGAAAAGGGTTAGATCAACCCTGAAACTACACATGTTAGATGATATTAGTAATCAATGGGTTAACTCAGATGTTCTCATATTTAATTCTGGACAATGGTGGGTGCCGGGAAAACTCTTTGGAACGTAAGTGCTTTTGTCTTTGGGATTTTGCTTTTGAATTTCAATTATTGCAGCACTTCTCTCCTGTCTGACAGTTTATTTCAAACCATTTTTATTGCTTTTATGCTACTTGATAAGATTGAATTTGGACTAACCCACAGTTACATAGCTGCTTGCATTTCTTTCTCCTTACATTTTCTTGCCTTATTTACTCTACATTATATTTACAGATTTGCATTGTTATTTGTTCTCTCATAAATTGTAGTTAGAAACAACAGAATCATGCCTATCGTTCGATCATTCTGTTAACTGACATTTCGCTTCTCTGTTCTGTTTTGCCTTTGTGACATTATATTTTTGAAAATTTTGTTCTAGAATTATGATCCTACAAGTTATGACATATATTAATGTCAGCGTTTTATTTATAGATTTCCATTCTGTTGCTCAGGCTGGAAGATTAGGTGCATGATTCTCTATTATGTGGATCACTCTTTTTAGTTTTAAATAATAGTATGTGGAATTTCACGTCTGTATGATATTTTTGTCGTAATGAATAAATCTCCTGTTTTCTATTTGAAATGTTTAGATATGAAATTAAGACATGTTACAATGACTTCAATCTTGGTGTGATCTACAGATAAGTATTACTTGTTTTGATGTGTATTAATTACTAGAACCATTATCTTATAAAGACAACTGAAACTTTACTTACATGTCCAGAGAATCAGATGGTTGTTGAATATAGTTTCTATTTACAAAGGTGTTGCTCATCCAAAATATGCGGCCATCCCTGTTTGCTTTGTTTGCTTCTTGTTTGTTTTGGATTTTGCATAGTTACCCTTAGCTATTTCAAGTTAATACTTCCGAGATTTATGTTTCAGAATTGTCGTTGATGTTGTGAGACGTTTCTAGAGTTTGTCTCTTGCAGTTTATAACTAGAGTTTTAGGTTGTCTCTCCGAAGTAGTTGGGCTTATGAGTAACTGGTACCAGAGCAAGGGTGGCTGGGCTTTCTATTTATAATCAATCACGAGCTGCTTATCTGGGGAAACATATTAAAGAATGTTGGATTTAACAATATTGGAGGAAGATCTTCAGAGTTGGGTAACATAATGAATAATTTTAGTGGCACTTGTTGAACATTTATTGATGAGATATCTGAAACTTATTATAATAAATGTTCTAAAGTTTATTAAAGAAAGAGATAACCTAAAGTGTCTAGTATGTTCTTCTCTCTCAAAAAAAGGAAGGAATGGATGCTCAGTAAGAGTGTACATGGATGTGTTGTCATATATTAGGTTATTAGATAAGTTGGGGCATATCTACTAATAAATGACTAGTGAAAGGTGTCAAGTTGTATATGGGAAAGTGTGGTAAAAGGAATATAAAAATGGATGGACAATTTTAAAGGGGTTGATAACTATTTTGGGAGTAAAAAAAAAATTTGCCCCTTCTGGATTGAGGCACGATATAATACTTTTTTAGTAATCAAATGTATTAGGTTTCAATTTAAATTATGGAAGAAGATACAGTTTGTGGATATATTGGTATCCATGGTGATGAATTTCTCTTTCATAGTTTTTTGAATATGTGTAGCAAAGCCGAAATGTTCGATATTTTCTTGAAACTTATCTCTGGCTCTATAGTGTTAAGAGCAAAGATTAAGACAAGGTAATCTTATTAGCTGAGGGGCTTCTTTAAATCATCTCCAACATATTGCTCATGATTAAAGCATTTTAAAGGAGTCAAAATTATACAAAAATAGAAGAGAATCAGTAATCTTTTATAAGTAGAATTTTCTTTTAGTAGATGTAAAAGTAAGAATTAATAAAGATTTAATTATGATAGGACAAATCATCTAAAACATGCTCTTAACTGGAAAGGACTTTTAAGGAATCTAAGTAACAAAACAAGAGAGAATGAGAATATATAGTAAAAAAAAAAAAAAAAAGACTGATATGTAACCTTTGAGTTGAAGAGCAGTTGTTCTTTCATGCAGCACCATACTCTTTTAGTTTTGCGCCCAAAATTTTTAGAGCATAATTAAGAAAAGAAAAAGGAAAAAGTAAATGAGAAGTTGACTGTTATTGTTGTATCCTATATTTACAATGGCTGATATGTTGTTTCCTCTCATGGCAGCACTTCATCTCTCTTCAATACATGAATGTGGAGTCAAATACTATATCTTTTTTATTGACAGGGGATGCTACTTCCAGGTTGGCAATTCAGTGAAACTTGGAATGTCAATTGCAACTGCCTTCAGAACAGCATTGAATACCTGGGCTTCTTGGGTTGATAACATGATTAACCCAAACAGAACGCATGTCTTTTTTCGAACATTTGAACCATCTCACTGGAGGTATACCTTTCCAACTTTTGTTTATTAATCATCTTATGTTACTGAAGATAGCTTTGCTTGAGAATTATTTAGCTTCTGTATTAGTTTTTCCCCATTGGAGACTAACCATGATACAATCTGTATGAAAGTTGCCTGATTCCATCTCCGTGCATTGCTTTTTTTTTTTTTTTTAAGATACTTGCTCATTAATAAAATTATAACTATGACACTTTCTCTTCACAGAATTTGTTAGCTGCAAAATCTTTGTTGTCCTATATCTGATTTTCCTTCCTGTAATTGTCAGAAGTTCATGGATTTCTGAACAGGACTAATTTTAACTCCTTTCTGGATTAGTAATCAGATTCTGAGATTGTGCAATGTGACAAGCAAACCTCTTTCAGAAACTGAGGGAAAGGACTCTAGCCCATTTTCTGACACAGTTTTTGAAGTGGTAAAGAATATGAAAGTTCCGGTAACTGTTCTACATATTACACCCATGTCAGCATTACGGAGTGATGCCCATGTTGGTATCTGGAGTGATGGTCTACCAGTATCTGACTGCAGCCACTGGTGTCTACCTGGAGTACCTGATATGTGGAATGAAATACTCCTTTCTTATCTGCTTCCTAGCTTCAAAGGTATGTCTATTTAGTAAAACAGTTAAAGTTATGCTTTCTCAATCTCAACAATCCCCTTCTAGTCCTATCGTGTGACAAATCTAACAAACATAAATAGATCATCCAAGTGCTATATTGATTTTTCCTTCTATTTGTGATGGTGTAGCAAGATTATCCGTAATCCCATGTTTGAAACCAGCACGCATGCCTTAGTTACCTGATAGGAGAATGGTAGTTTTCTTTAAGGTCTTAGTTACCCTGAGTTCGAAAATCTTGTTTATGAGAGACAGTTTAACTGAAAGCATTGTTAATGTTGTCATTTAATTCTTGAATTTGCTAAACATGGCAATGGCCAGCAATGCAAAAATAATCCTTCATTTTGCTTCATTCCCGTCATTCCTTTGTGAAGATTAAACTTGGAACTTCCTGTTTAATGTGTTCTTACACAATGCAGATGATGCACGATGAAGCCTCGCTTATTTTCTACTGAAGTGAAAAGAGTACAAGAAAAAGATTTTTTCAATCATTTGAGGAAACACTAAAAACAGAGGTTGTATAGTTCCACATGGAGTAAGGAATCAAATATATTATTTGTTCATTCTCTATTCTTTTGTATAGATAGCAAGAAGTGTAAAAAGCTATTCTTTGTTCCTTTGAATTCCATTCAGTGACAATGGCTGAAAATACTTGTTGTGCAATGTGTTCTTAAAATTGAAATATTTCTGGAACAGTAAAGGTCATTTTCACTATTGCTAATGCCCTTTCATTTCCTAGTTACATTGTAAAATTTATGACATCTCTCCATGTGAGAC
The DNA here is from genome assembly GCA_025388415.1 of Cynanchum wilfordii. NCBI lineage: Eukaryota > Viridiplantae > Streptophyta > Magnoliopsida > Gentianales > Apocynaceae > Cynanchum > Cynanchum wilfordii. The sequence goes on from JAHSUH010001668.1 coordinate 73,016, forward strand.
GAATACAAGCCCTGGCAATATTAAAGTTTAAGGAAATAATGACAGTTTGATTCATAAATTTATCAAATATCATTATATATAAGATTACAAAAGTTTATGGTACATTGATACATTTTAATAACATATTGTCTAGTTTTAATATTTTTTAAAGGGTATGATTGTAATTTTCATTCTTTCTTGAAAACAAACATAATGAATGAATTTACACAAACATCTTCTCTATTTCTTCCTCTTTGTCAGCAAATTGAAGAGAATATTCAATAGAGAATTCGTAAAAAAAAAAAGAATTTAATTCAATCCCTATTCGAATTAGAATACAGAGCTACATAAACATAGAATAATAGAAAAAATCTTTTGTTATCATTTTCAGTACAATCACCCTTTTAAACTTAAATTATTAACTTTCAATAGAGGCGCCAATTCATCGTTATGAGACGGAGTTTCTAAAGAGATTTCCTACGAGATTCTAACAACTCAACACCTATCTGGAGACATTTTGTGTTTTATAAATAAGATTGATGGTTAGACACGAAAGAGTAAGTTTTGGCCGACTACATACTTTGAAATGGAATGCTCTTCTTAAGAAGCGAGAGAGAGAGTCTTTTATTGAAATCCAAGTCAATTGAATCAGCAATTGAGGTTGTTTTCCATTCGAGTAATACTTTCAAATAGGTGCGTGTGTATATGATAGCAATATTTTGAAGTACCAACTAGTTTGTCTATGCCAAGAAACCTCTTAAATAAGTCATTATAGGGTAAACAATACAAATTATTATCGTCACCATCAACTCTAACGATACTCGATTAACTATTTGATAATAAGATCGTGTAAGATTCAAGCTCCACACTAGAAACATGGCTCTCCCAATACCCTAACTTTATATACAAGTATATATATTATTTATATAATACATATAAATTTTTGAGAAAAAGAAAATGTTAACTATTCATGGAAAATGATCATTTCTAAATTAAATATTTTTATGTAGTTCCTTTTTTATATTTATACATTATTTATTATTATTTATTGAATATAGGGTCTATTCAAATAGTATCCTCATTTCTTATAAATAAAATATAAAATTTATTTATTATTCACTTTGAACCATTTTAGATGAGCCACAAGAATTTAAAACGTCTAATAATAATAATAATAAATAAATAAAAAACCCCTCAAAAACTCAACATCAATGCGAGGTTAGAGCCGTCTCAGCAGCAAAAGAAGATGATGAAAAAGTGTCTTCCAATGCAATCAATGACAACAAAGCATAGCATTTGCATGAAGTGAAGTAATTTGAAGCTTAGAAGCATAAACCTACAAAATACTAATCGGCCTTATTTCAATACTACAAATAGCCACATTCCAAGACCACATTTTTCACCAATTGATCAATATACATTATACATTATACATACATAATTTTGTTCTGAAATTTTCTTTCGGTGAAATTATTAATTAATGGCTCGCATTCAAAACTTCGACTACCATTATTTCCCACATTATCCATCTCCTCCAAAAGTACCATTTCCACCACCGCCATCTCCTCCCGGCCATCGCCCTCCTCTCAGCCCTCCAACACCACCCCATTATCCACAAACTCCTCCAACACTACCATCTCCGCCCGGTCGTCAACCTCCAACTCCACCAGCAAAACCACCTCCTCCAACACCATCATCTCCACCGGGTTCTCGCCCTCCAACTCCACCAGCAAAACCACCCCATCATCCTCTAACTCCCCCAAACCCACAGCAAAACCACCAACTCACCCCAATTATCCTCCACCTTCACCAACCGTGAAACCGCCACCACCCAGTCATCCTCCTATTCCTACTCCTCCATCCCCAGCAGCAAATCCACCAAGTCATCCCATTTCACCACCATTCCATCCCATCTCTCCACCACCAGCACCACCGTCACCGTCTCCTCCAGGAGGACATTCATCTCATCACGTAATAATCATTGTTTTTGCCTCTCTCGGTGGATTATTCTTTCTAGCATTCCTATCAGCTGCTCTATTCTGCTTCCTTAAGAAGAGAAAGAAGAAACTCGCTGAAGAAACAGAAATTACCAAATTCGACGACCATGTTAAAATTCAAGAAGAGGTAATTCCTGGACCTCATGGCACGCAGACTGTAATAGTTACAATGGACGAAGATTTGCATGTTGAGGAAAAGGTTAAGAAGCATGAAGAAGTTGTAAGCGAAGATTATCACCATAATAAGCATCACCATCAACCTCTCGTTGTGGCAGAATCTGCGGCTGAATCCGATGGAATCCACGATGATGACAAGAAGACGACCATGCTAGAAAACAACAGCAAATAATATATATAATAATATGGATTTGGTCAGGAAGCATTTTGCTTGATAATTATTATTATTATTATTTTTTTCATTTATTCATTCTGTTTTCCAGTGTATATATATATATATATATATATATATATGGGAAGTGAAGTCAACTCTCTGTAATTGGGATGGATTTGGATTAAAAATATACAGTCATTTTTAACTTGATTGGATAAAACTTCCTGAAATGAATTTGATTTTCTAGCTGCAATATCACAATACGGAGTACATGGTTCTTGCACTCATTTAATACAAAATTTGGTTCTTTTTACAAATAAAAATTTCAATTTTTTTTTGTTTGTTTGTGTGGTTTTTTTTTTATTATTATTATCTTCTCCAATCCTTATATTAATAATATTTTGACTAATTTTTTTAATCAAATTAGGACCTTATAATTAATCCATAATTGATCTGATAAATTAAAAATTGGAAACAAAAATAGTTAATATATGTTGCAAAATCATAACTTAGATGATAAAAAATTAACCAAAATATGATAAAAAAAATCAAATTATAGTATAAGGATGAAAAAGATTAAAACCATAAAAATTAATAAAGCCTAAGAATAAAATGACTAATATTCATCTTTTATCTATTTACTCCAGCAATTTGATAGATATTTCAACGGTGAATCTTTTAATATATGCTTCTAAATTCTTAGTTTAGTAAGCAATAACTTATCAAAAAAAAAAAAAAAAAGTTTAGTAAGCAATTGTTCAAAAGGGGTAAGTTTCAAAGTAAAGTCCCAGCGAATCATTGACTGGTTAAAATAACATTACCAAAATTATGAGGATATCAGTACGTCTCACTTGAAAGCTCCCATATTCCTGTATTCTTAGGTGGCTTCAAGCACTGGAAAAATATTTTAACCAAAAGAATAATCTAATAATTTAGGAAGAGATCTAATAATCTAGCAGGAAGTGCAATAAGAACCTAACGATGGGTACAGAAAGTGAATGGAAGGAATATTTACTTGGAATTGGTACAGAAACAACTTGAAACACTCATTTCTAACAAAAATCCTTAAGTTTCCTCTTCTACAACAAACATGCATGGCAACAATACCATTTCTATCTCCCGACAGTGGTGGGGATATTTTGGGTGCAGGAAACAAGATCAGGGAAGTCTGTGGTGCCTCTATACAGTTATCAACACTAATATTGTTACATTTCAATCAATTGCCATGGGAACTATACGACGCTTGGCAGGTTTGTTTGAAACAGAAGTGGTATTTGCAGTAGGTATACCTTGATTCTCTTCGTTCATCTCTCCTGTTTTTCCATTTTTGGCAGCAACAGTCTTGTCGTCAGGCTTGGTTTCTGTATTGCAAACACTCTCATCCATCATGGAAATACCACTTTCACCGCCAAGAACTTTATTCTCTTCTGCCAGATTGAAATATATATAGTATCAGAGGCATTCATGGTCCCTTGGAAATATGCATAGATAATTACACACAAGAAGAACCAACCAAACCTGATGAGGAAATCAGAGATCCCAGTTCCTGATTTTCAAATTCTAGAAGAGTGCAGTAACCATCTTGTGAAGACACTGCCAAATGTTTGCCAGTGGGTGACCTATAGATACCAAAGTCAAAGCAAAAGGAACACGTAGAAATGACAATGTGATGACAGAACTTTTATTGAATGTTTAATGACATAATTAGTAAGCTTGCTGTCTTAACACAATAAGCAAATCGAGCTTTAATGTACCAAGAAAGATCTGTAATTGCTGCATAATGAACACCGGCCAGAACTGCAATTGGCTCATTGCTTTCTGTATCATAGATATATACAGAATTCAAGGTGGCCACAGCAAAAATGAGACGATAAGGAAGCTTAAAGGCAGCCGCTGTAAAGTCATGAAATATGGACAATTTGTTAGGATTTGTACATGCATCACAGAAGCCAAATTGCAATAAGGAGGTATCAAGTAAATTGGGTACATGATTTTAATCCTCGCAAGCTAAAAGTCAGGGGACAGAAGCGCACTGCCACTATGGGTTTGCTAGCACCAGGAAGCATCAAAGCAGGCCTATATTTTTGGAAAACAATGAAAAGAAAAGTAATTAGGAAATGAAGGATAAGCTTCAGTTAAATCTGATATATATCACCTCAAACATACTTAGGATCCAGTATGTGAGCTAGATCCAAGTGGTAACATGATAAAAGAAACAAAATAAATAAATGAATAAATAAAATAAAATAAAATTGAGGAACTGGAAAGGAGTGGATAGAAAATGTTATGACTTCTCATAGAGATTAGCCAAACCTCACCTGGAAAGCTCTTTTCTAGAAAAAATATAGGCAGTGTTTATATACTCAGAAACTGGCATAAGTTTGTATGAACCTACAAAAAGGGAAGTAAAAGACAAATTAACACCCCCTGAAGAAAATAATCATCATTCACATAATTGCAACGCGAATGTCAATGACAAGAAAGAGTGTAAAATTCTTAAAAATAGTATTTTCTAGGAAAATTGATCAATTCTGGTCCCTTTTTAACATTCGATTTGCTAATAAGTTCTCTTTTTCAATTTTTTCACGGATACACTTCAATAATAAGGTCTTTTGCTACTAAAATTTTCCCAATAAGTTTGTACATACTGTTAAAAGGACCTTATTGACGAAAGTTTAGTGAATGAAGGACATTATTAAAGAAGATTTAGTGAATGAGGGACATTATTGGCGGAAGTTTAGTGAAAGAGAGACCTTATTTACTAAAGTTTGCATATGGGATCTTATTGGCGAATCGATTGTTAAAAAGGCACCAAAATTAGTCAATTTTTTTTTTTTTAAATATATATTTTCTAATAGGCCCTCTTCTTGCATGGATGTAAAAATTGGAACAAGACCATGCGAATTTATGATAAAATTTTGCCTGTAGTAATGATAAAATTTATCTATGCAGAAAAATTACAGCAATACCCAGTAGAACCATGTTGGCAATAAAGAAAACTGTAATACCAAGAAGCACAGAAATGAAATCCAACTCTACACAGAATTAGGACTCGATGAAAATCAAATTCACCAAAGAGCATAAATAGAAGAATTTCATTATGAAAATTAACATAAATTCATCAAGCTAACTCAATGTTCAAAGATTTATAATGTCAATGCAGCAGGATAAAGTGATGTGGAAAACCATTTTATTAAATCGAAGTACAAATTTTATTGAGTGTCATTTAGCCAAAAATTCTACAAGAATTTCATTTCACTTTTCTTCCAATTTAAAGTAAACATGAATAGTGAACACAATGCCATCTCACATATTTATTTCCATTTTTTAATCTCATAGTGATTACTCTAATCCAACTAACATATCGTACTTAAACAAACCCATAACACTATCAATAAAATAGTTCTCATCATGAAATGTGAATAATAAAAATACTAATTCATAATAAAAATAGAATATTTGATCAAATACTTTTTAAGTTCGTTACTACCAAATTCAGATTTCAAATCTTAATAGACTTTTTTCAAAGAAATAAATTTTCTTGTCCACATGCTCTCAAAAAAAAAAAAAAAAACAAAAGGCTAATTATCAAGAAATTAAGAGTTAGACTTCCTACATCTAAAAAGTTTGAATAAAAGGAAGATCACAGTATTTTTTTATTTTGTAGTAAAAATTAAGTGGCAATACCTGCAGGCACAAGCAAAAAGGATCCATCAGGAGACCACTCTAATCTTCGGAAAAAGGATGGCAGTGTCTCATCATGGAACAGGTAATTTTTACCTGACTGCATATGTATCAAAATGGGGGTTTCAGTATAAACACAACCATACAACTTGTGTATAGTACTTGCAGAATACAACCACTCAAACCTTAGGCTCATCTATTGTTTCTGTTTCCACCTTTGAGATGACATGCTGACAAACATAATTTATTCTTTCATTTCCTTTCGTTTTAGATGGCTTGTTGACATAAATTCGGCAAGTTCTATCTGAACTAAGTGAAGTGATAAACTTTCCTAGCGGGTCCCATGCCACACCTTGAACATAATGAGAATGAGTATCCAAAATCTGGTGGACACAACCTGGGACAAAAAAGGACAAAACCATGAATCAACATAACAAAGACTAGCAATAAATATGTCAACAAACTTTTACTTCTTACCTTTGTTTACATCCCATATTATGCAAGAATTGTCAACTGATCCCGTTAAAAGAAATTGACCATCAACTGACCACCTCAAGTCCAAGACATCCTTTCGATGAAACCTAGAAAAAGTTATCAGTTAACTGTGGATCATAGCAAAATCAATCTCATTTAGTTGCTGGGAATCTACTATGGCATTCCATATGATTTAAGAATAAGATTAAGACTAGTATAACCTACAGTAGGACTTTGATTATATTTCTTATTACTAAAGCAGTAAGAACCATAAATACCTAATGCTTGTGGTAATTAATAAAGTTCTTAAAGATGGTCATAATATTTCAAACATCTGATCTCAAATGTTTCCATAAAATTCACTATAAAATATATTTTAAATAGTTCTTTTCCTTCTCGTGGAAATATACACAAGCTAGGATAGTATAAACTACAGCCAAAACCCTGGTTACTGTTGCCAGAAAAAGATGCGAGCATCCCCACATATGGGGCATATAAAAATATATTTAACGAGGCCACAGCCTTAAGAACATTTGCCTTCTATAAGTCAAGAGAACAAAAGCAACCTTCACACTGATATTACTAAAAAGATGGCTCTTATAGATATTCATGTGTTTTAACTTGATTCCTTTATAAAGATTATGTGATATCTTGGCCTGAAATAAGGAAGATTGACTCTAGCCTGATAACACCCCAAGATTACTTTCTTAACTTTCTCTTCAACAGAAACAATGTAAGTTATTTGAAGTAGAATATGATGACCACTGTTGTGAGTGCACAAGACAGCTTATAATCTGAGGCCACAGCCCAGGGCCATAGCTAAAGAAAAACATTTTAATTGCTAAAGCAATTATCCATACTGCTTGTGCTACTTGTTCCTTTTATGAGACACAAAACCTTGCAATTCGTTTTCCACTCAGGGATGTTTGTAATAAACAAGACTTCATGAATGCATTATTTTTTCACAGTTTACAATGATAACATGGCAAACTGGATGGAACCACCACACCCAATTCTATACTGGCAAACTAATTATAAATCAAAGTAAAAATCCTATTGTGTCTCCAATGATTGATGGGCAGCATTAGTGAAATGTCCAGTTTATGCACCCAAACCCAAAACACAGCATATGGCACCATGAAGATGATAAACGCTATGAATATAAAGGAAACAGTTTATAGTTAAAAGTGAATAGCTTAAGTATAAAGCTTACAATAATGTCTTAAGGACTTTCCATGCCTCACCAGCATCAGTGGACTGGAGCTTCCATATAATCAGCTCACCACCTGTAGAAAAAAGAAATATAAATCTTAGAAAACATCTACTATTGTCATTACAGATATAATTTACTGATGAAAAAAGCAAAAGCAAGAGGTGATCTAGCATAAATTTCAATTTAAAAATGCATCCCTACCATCAGCACCAGAGGCAAGTTGTTCTCCTGCACATATAGGAGGAACAAAAAATTAGATTGCACAATCATGCACACTGAGCATGAATTTACAAAGAGTTGAGATACAAATAGCAATCAAGTCCAGAATTCACTTTATTAAGCAAAAAAAGAAAATTCATCTAAACAAAAGATAAGCATCTTATATAGTTTCTCAAAGCAAAAGAAATGAATAATCATAACAAGTGACTCTCATGTGTGTACCATTATCTTTATAAAAACCCAAAACATGACAGTTAATGGAATAAAATTTACTCAAGTCAAGATCCATCCAAAACTGAATAAAAGAAAATTGCATACATGCACCATGGCCAATTTGTCAACAGTTAGCAAACATAATTATCCAAATCATGCTTTTAGTAATCATAATTGTAAAGAATTACAATAAGGACATGAGATTTTATGCATATGTTTGTATCTTTTTATAATTGTATAAATAGTCCAATTATATGAAATGCAAGTATAAAATAAAAGAGAAAAGAACATGAGAATTTAGAGCAAGGATTTTATTTTCTTATATTCAATCAAAAAAGAAAATAGAAAGATAAATAAAAAGTAGAAATATATTTATTATTAATTATCTATTGTTGCAAATATATAATCAGAAATAACCATTTAAATGAACTTGTTTCAAAAAGTTGAAGTTTCAAGCATTCATATGGAAAACTCGTGGCTCAATTCATTCTTTGTTCTTATATGGCTAAAGAAACTTTATTTGAGGCCCAAACATTAGTTTGGGGATGCTTTTGGTGCAAGTTTAGCATTCATTAGAGGTAACATGTTACCAAGTACGGATTGTGTTCCTTTAGCACCTGGTTGTAATTCTTTTGATACTGACCTCAAAGAAAAATTACAAAAGTACAATTATCTTGTCCAAGATTTTCCTTGTGTATAAACTGTACAAACAACATCCTGAGTTAGAAACTTTGGATTGTTTCTGTGCAGCTACAACTAAAAATTTAAACTGATCCTATTAGGCCTAAGGATGAGTTTACCTACGTATTGGCATCGACCTACTCGCACATCCCTTAAGAACGTCTCTTTACTTAAAAATAGTTTGAAAATATCTCATTGTCCTCCTTCAAACCAATTTTAGCTAAGTGCATAATTTATTCAACCTCATTCTTCTGTTGCTAGAAATGGGTTTGAGCATCTTCACTCTCACATGAATGATACATTATCAATGATTAGTAAAGGATAGTGTCTTAACAAAAAAAATCCATACAAAAAGTTACCTTTCAAGATATTCTAGCGTGCAAACTACTGATCAGAGGTGAGGAAGCTAGATAATCTTAACTTGCTGCTACTGTAACTAATAAAACCATGTCATGTCATACATATAAAAAACATAATGGCCCTCTAAAGACTCAAAGAAAAGCAGCGTAAGCTCATTAAATTTAAGAAATACTATACGATTAGCCAACATAGGAATTTTTATTTACCCGAAAAAAAAAAAAAAAAGCAACTTAGGCATTTCTAACCAAACTCAATTTTGTAATGTGGAAAATGTAAATTTGTTCATATTCTAGTTAATGCTACAGTAACAACTACCCCAGATACCTGAAGGTGAGAATCGAAGTGCATTTACAGATGAACTGTGGTAAGAAAGGCTACTTTGATAAGTAGCACAAGGACCTTTGCTTTGTTCTTCACCAGAATCTATTTTCCATAGCTGAAAAATATACAAATAAGCAATCAAGTTTCTCCATAAACACTCAAAGAGAGAGGGAAAAAGAAAAGGTATACCTTGATGTCGAAATCGGCACCGCCAGTAGCTAGAAGACCTGAGACAGGGTGAAAATCTAGGGTTAGAACTGGTTTGGTGCCATGCCAATTGATTTGAACTGTTCCACCCTTCATCTCCCTTGATTTCTATTTCTCTCGAATTTGAAAATTGTGATGTGATCTTTAAAATAGGGTTTAATAGTGCTGGAAGCTGAAGATTGCCGTCGGTTTTGTAGACTTATCTGTCTCTCTCTCTCTCTTCATTTCCCACCCTCTTCCTTTTGGCGGGAAAATTGCCTTCAGATCACAAGAATGGGCGGGGGGCCGCTGAGTCAGCCCAGTTTGTATATAAATGCAATTTTCATAAATCATAACTTCTTCATGACTTGCTTATCCAAAAAAAAAAAAAAAAAACTTCTTCATGACTTATCAAAAGTTTTAGTCTCCTAATTATTTTTAATTAGCTAATTTTTAGCTTTTTTTTTTATGGAGTTCAAAGAGTGACTAAATTATAGTTTAATGATTTTACCGCAGTTAAATTGTAATTTTTGTTTATAAAATTTAATTTCTGAGAGTGAACTACACCTTCTTAACACAATTAAATTGTAATTAAATGGTTGATATCATAATTTAAATATTTAAAAACATTTATTATAAATAATGTAATTTATTAATAATTTATTATAGTAATAATTTTTTTTTTTTGTGTTGAATATGGATATTATAGATATATAAAAAAAAATTAAAAAAAAAGCCTGTGAAGTCCAATAAAGATGGATTACTTTAAGGCAATAGGTGGCCCTGAAAATAAAATAACAAAAAGAAAACATACAAAAACACAAGGAACTCAACTTTGAGAGTGTCATTCAGAACCCTAATCCCAAAGTTTGCCTGCATGTTAGGCTCGGTCGCTGCTTTGTCCTGCAGCATCTCGTCCGTCATTATTTCTCACGATGAAAAGTGCATTTTCCGATTTCTATATTAGGCTAGAACATTTGTCAATTTGTTATCCTGTCTATAAATAGTTTTTATATGATTAACCTGAAGTTTAAAGAGAAGAGATCTACAAATACATACAATAATCGATAGATTTGAGATGAATCATGTAAAATAACTTGATATAAGGAGGTCGAATCAATTTCAGTGTACAAATATACATGGTTCAAAGTATCGATCTCGATCACCGTCTCGGAAGCCACTAGTCCATAGGTATGAGTGACTCAGTAATCGTATCGAATCATACGGAATTTGTTATATTTAATAAAAAAAATTAAAATTTTTATAAATTTTTTTTAAAATTATATTTTAAAATTTTAAAATTTTATATTCATTTATTTTATTTCTAAAATCTCAAATTAAATCTTCAACAATTCTAATTATTTTTTTTTAGTAATTTACCAAATTTAATTATATATATTTTTTTTGGTAATTAACCAATTATAATTACATAGTGTTATAGAAACTTTTAAAATTAAAGACTTTTAAGTTAAAAGAATTTTTTTAAATATTATAACTTTTTTTTTAAAAAAAATAATAAAACAATTTTTACTAATAATTTTAAACTATTATCAAATATGATATTAATATCATTTATATAATTAAAATAATATATATTTTAATTTTAATTATAAATATAATATATATATTATATATTATTTACCTCAAATCTTGTGCACAGTTATAATATATATATATAATTTTTTTTTAAGGAGAAAAGATCTCATTCACACTACCAATGATTTTTTCCTTAAAAAAAATTATTAATATATTATATATAAAAATTATAAGAATATATTAAAATATATATATATATATATATATAAAGTCTAATATATAAGAATAATTCAAATAATTCAAAATTTTGTTTTTATTCAAAACATACAAATTAATAAAATATTTTCACTCGATAGAAGTTTGAGCATCATCACGTGATTCAATCAAACTATGTAAAAACTTACATTGTGTTTCTATTCCGGGACGGTGATAATAATTATCATCTCCTTGTGTCCATGTCATTCCAAAGCAACGTGTTGACTGTTCCAATTACTATCTCTATCACTACCACCACCATGATCATGAATTTTACTACCATTGTTATCTTGATTGAACATAAAAGATGTCAATTTTCTCTTACATTATCTCTTTGTTTAGAAGAGTTTTCAATTACCTTTTGTCTTCCTAAAATAAATTGAGATACTGCAATATTCTTTGTATCATCATTTTCATCATTGCTTTGACTTCCAACTTCATCATTGTCATTAGATATATGCTCATCTAACCAACTTACATCATTTATTGTCGTAGTTGGTGGTTCAATTTTTGTAATCCATTCTTCCAATATATCATTATCATGAAATGTGTGATTCAAATCAATTGGGTTATAATAGTCAATGTTATGATTAAAATATGTCAATTTTCTCATTCACAATCTCATACTGTAATTCACATACACCAACTTATGCAATTTATCAATTGCTAAATGGTTGCGAAGTTTTGTATGAATTAATGACCATGTACTCCAATTTCTTTCACAACTAGAAGATGAGCATGTTTGACTCAAAACTTTTATGACAATCTTTTGAAGATTAGGTGCATCTTCACCATACTTATTCCACCAATCAGCTATGATGTGTAATTTGTTATCATGCATTACACAACTATGTTTGTGATTAATTAGGATAAATTGTCACTTAAACAAATGTAACCTAAGGTAGAGTACCTATCGAATGCAGATAGTAACATGAAAGCATAAATAATTTTAAATTTATAAATTATATCATTTAATCTCGGAAACGTTGATAACAACTTAATAGTATCAATCAATTATACTAAAGTGTAGTGTATTGGGAATTAGTCCTAGGCTCAAATTCAATTCATGGGGATTGATTGATTGAAAATAAAGTAAACAAAGCAAGTAAAGATAAGTAATAGGAATCTTAATTAAGCTCCAATGATTCAATTAGGAAGACCTATATTCGAAGATGCAACTTGCAAGTGGATCTAAGACAATTGGGAATTCGAATTATCTTACTACCATACTTGAGTTATCTAATGTGACTACCTCAATACAGGTCGTTGCAAGTAATCCTAAAAATCTGAAAATTAATTATTAAGTCGTCAATTTAATAAGTTAACCTTAAGATTTGCAATGAATCCTAACTCAAGATTATTAGGCTTCCTAACTTCATTATGGTTGATGCAAGTTATTAGTCCTAATCTGGCAATTTGTAAAATCTCCTATGGTCGGGTCTCCTAAACAAACTGTCAATTTAATTAACTATTGTAGTGTCATGCATCAACTAAAGTTTCATAGCATAAACTCTATCCGAGAACTAAATTGAAAGCGTAAGACAACAAGCAATTTATAATGTATATTAAAACGTATCCTTTCCGGAAATGTGAGATAAAACGTTAATTGTTCATTCTAAAGATAGAAACCTATAACATAGAATTATAACCGATGAAAGAAAATGAAATACAAGAATTAAAAGATAAGGAGAAAGTAATGTTGCCATTTTCGTGTCACGCCCCAACGGTATGACTCATTTCTCCAGATTTAAAAGATTACTAACTTCAATCCTTTGTCGTGATCTTCGGATCCTCAACAATCACTTCTCTCATAATCTCCTCGAGCTATCCCTTACGGTCGAGACTCAAGTTTGAAAAATAAAACGAAAACTATGAAAAGCACGAAATTTGCAAGAGCACTCAAGTTCCGACACTCGAAAACTCACATGTTTTCTACAATTCTGGAGTGTCAAAGCTTGCAAATGATGCCTCTATTTATAGGGGTGAAATTGGGGGTGTTTTGGACATTTTGAGGGTGAAAATCTCGAGAATCACGATTGGACCCCTTGGACGGCCATCCAGAGAAGTGCATGGCCATCCAAGCAACCCTAATGGCTTGGACGGTCGTCCGGATAGCTTGGGCGGCCGTTCAGGTGCCCTAGGTGCTCATGTGGCGTCACGGTGTTGTGCATTGTGGCACGATGTTGCACGCATTAGTTTGAAATTGCAATTTTACCTCAAAATTTGTTCCTTTCTCACAATTTAGTCCCCAAACCTTTCCTGAAACCAAAATAACGTAATTAAATGGTATTTCCAACTAATTCCATCTAATTAAAATCTCAATTAACTAGAATTGAACACAAATAACGTATAAAAACACGATATGAAATCGAGTTATCAAATACCCCACACTTAGTCTTTTTCATGTCCTCAAGCAAACTACTAAATACAGTTCTAGGAAAAACATATAACTCTAATAATCATGTTCCGATAATGAGGCTCGAAAAGTGTTCACAGAATCTCAACAATTCAAACCTCTCAAATATATTTCCAAAATAGCAAGCTTATCAAAGAGCGAAATACTCGTAATGCCTCGTCAAATGTATCATGCATGAATCGAGAAGAAATAATTCAAAATATTCATATTAACTCAACACTCATAGAACCTCCCTGGGTGTAGTGTGTGTTCTAATCGACTCATCATCTAAACAACAAACCTCCCTTCAGACAATTAAAAAGATAGTACTTCGATCACTCAAACATCATAACAACCAAGTACAATAACTGTCTAGGGATCAAGTCACATTGCCACATTTGGTTTCTCTCTCTCTTTTTTTTTTTTTTACAATTTTTTTTAAACTCACCTTTTTATTTCATCATTTTTTTTAACATAAAAGAAAAATGCAATGGGTATAAATGTCCACGTAGCCATATTAACTTTAACTACCCTTGTAGCGAGCCCCACTCCGGTGGCTCCCGGATCTCAAGGACCTTAGGGCACCGGGCATTCAATTCCCTTCAGGAGTGATTCCCAAGTAGCAAAGACTACTTGCAGACTACCCTTATTATGATAAACGATAAATAAATAAACACACAAGTGGCATGTTTCTCAAACTCCTATCAAGTCACCATAACAGTCATCACAACATCCAAATGGTCTAATACTATTTAACTAAAAGTCCAAAAGTAATCCATTAATCAAACAATTTTCCAAAATAGATGTGCTTAAGGTAATAGGAATCTCCAACAACTAGACTAGTATCAAGTCTTTAAGAATAAATCAAACTCAATCCTCAAGACTATAGCAATCAAACAAGTAGCACATATCATAGGCTAAGTAAATCATACTTCAAAAGCTTAATTTTTTTTTAAATTTTTTTTTTCAAGTAGCCCAAAAGTTTGAAATTACTAAGAAATTCGAGAAAATTTCGAAAAAATTGGCCAGAAAAGCTCACTCTACCCCACACTTAAAGGTAGGTGAGACAACAACCCCACACTTAATTTAAAGCATATATTCAATGAACAAGCTGAGATAATGAGACATAGGAAAAGATAAAGCATTATAATATATGTCATCCTCATTTTAGCACAACCAACATAATCATCGGATTAATATCTCCAAGAACCAAATAAAGCAAAAAGACAAAAAACAAAGAAGAAAACAAGAAAAAGGGAAATAAAAAAAACTAGGCATTTAGCGGTTGTAGCGTCTGTTGGAATCGAAATGATGTGGCGGTGTGGTGGTGGAACCTCATCCTCGGCTAATTTTTCTTTCTTAATAGATACACATAGATAAATTTGATTATTTTGATAACCTTCTTTCAATAAATATTCACTAAGACGATTGTACCACATTCGTCTAAACTGTTTTAAACCATACAAAGATCTTTGTAATTTTATTGAATATAATTATCGAGAATTTGATTTATATGCTTCAAACATTTTAAATCCTTCAGGGATTTTCATATAGATATCAATATCAAGTGAATTATATAAATAGGCTGTAATTACATCCATAAGATGCATATCATGTTTCTCATTAGCTGCTAGACTAAGGAGATGACGGAAAATAATTGTATCCATCACAGGAGAATAAGTGACCTTATAGTCAATTTCATGTTTTTAAGAAAAACCTTGTGCAACAAGGTGTGCTTTATATCTCACAATTTCATTTTTTTCGTTTTTTTTACACACAAATACCCATTTTCCCTATAAATTTGACATCTTCAGGTGTTCGGGTTATGGGTTTAAAAACTTTACTTTTTGCATCTTTTCATTTCAGCCAATCACTTCTACGTTGATATTCATCAACAAACGTAGGCTCATTATTATCATATTCATTTTTAATATTTGACGTCGCATTATGACGTCGAAAGTTATTTCTTCTTGGTTCAATTTTTTTTCCCGTTGAGACATAATTTATTGAGATCTCATCATTCTTTATTTTTCAAATATTTTCATTTTCTTCAAGTACCCGATCTTCTTCTGGAGTTATTTCATTTATTATGTCTCTTAACTCTTCTGGAGTATTAAACCCGGGTTCATTATTAATATTTGCTCCACTCTTTTTACGAGGATTTTTTATCTTTTGAACCAATTTTCCTACTACGCTTCTGGTGTGTCATAGACTCATTTGCTATTTCATTTATTGATTGTCTTGTTAGGACATCAATCCGTATAAGAGCATTTTCATCTGGCAGTTAATTTGTTATACTTTGCAAGTGTATTATCTTTTGACCTTCAAGTTCACATTCATTTGTACGAGCATCAAGATGTTGCAAAGTATTCCATGTAATATTTTTACCAAGCTGTTTTTCTTTTTCTCCCCCTAATCCCGGGAATATTGATTCATCAAAATGAAATTGACACATTGTGTCGTAAAAAGACCACCTGTCATAGGTTCAAGATGTCTTATAATAGAAGGAGAATCAAACCCAACATATATTCCCAATTTTTTTAAAGAACCCATTTTTGTGCGTTGTGGTGGAGTTATAGGAACATAAACCGCACATCCAAAAATTCTAAAATGAGAAATATTTAGCTCCCAACCATAAGCTAATTGGAATGGGAAATATTTATAATAACTTGTTACTCTAACATGTACAAGTGTTGTTGCATGCAAAATTACATGGCCCTAAGCTGAGATGGGTAGTTTAGTTCTCATAATCATAGGTCTAG
>JAHSUH010001671.1:0-34480 GCA_025388415.1 Cynanchum wilfordii
GAGAAAAAGGAAACATCGCAGGCACTCAAGAAACTCCAGAAGCTGAAATACCATCGATTTCACGATGTATTTTAGGTGACACGGATTTTTCTGGAGAAGTAGCCATCAATCATTCCCATGTATCGCAAAAAGATTTGGAACATCAAGGGCTTCAACTCAAATCTGCGGAGCTTGAATTCTCCGTGGCCTTATTCCAAAAAGTCAAGCCCTAAAACAGGAGGGTGATGTTGTCTCGATTGTTTCGGTTCCTCACTATCTGGCTCACAACTACGTGGATTCTACTCGACTCCTTGTGGTTGCAACCGCTTGTCATGCATTTTTTTTGTCCATAACTACTGTTTTTTTAATTCAGCGTGGTCACTTTGTTTGGATTCTTCTAAATTAGTTTATGCTTTTCTCCTTCTTCTAAAAAACCCTCTCTATCGCGTCTTCTTCCTTTGATAATACTATAATACTTCACCATTCTTCTTCTTCAATTTTTTACTCATACAACCCGAATTTATCCCGTAAAAACCAGCAAAGATCCCAAGGAATAACCAAGAAAAATGAGCCACACAAAACTTACTAATTTCACAATAAAACTAAAAACGGTCCCCCGATTAACGGCGCTAAAAACTTGTTGTGCAAAAATATGTAACACGAGTGCAAGCATACACCGACAACAAGTAATATAGTACTCAAGTACTATATATCGATCCCACAGGGACTATTTAGAAATTAATATGAAACGCATTTAGTAGAGTACGGATTAATAATAGATCAAAAGACGGTTTGTTAACTAAATCTACTCAAAACGTTAATACAGCTTAAACAATTAAGAAAATAATAAATAAAACAATAAGCAGAACGAATGTAACGCATAATCCGAAGGAATATATCAAATTAATTAGCACTAGACTAGTTTTCCCTCGTTATGTATTAAAGACGGCCAATGTTGTATTGATGCTATATCGATGCTATGGCAATTAATCCCGGAACTTCTCAAAATATATGCACGTTTTTCAACATCACATAATTTCATCCACAACGATAAACTCATACGCCTATGCGCTTTTATAATTATGACTTCACAAAGAGATATCCAAAATTCTCAACGGATTATGCAAGGTAATTATATATGTCTATACAATTACAAAGTACAATTCATAAAATTCAACCAAGCACCAATCAAGTGTTATGTCCGTTAAACTTTAATCCTTTCGCATCCAAACTTCAACTCATTTATCCACCAAAGATTTTTAATCAACAATAGATATTAAATTGATAAACACTTAAGAGAATTACCAAACAATTTATAGCTTCAATACCCACAATTTAAGAGTTTACATAACAAGTTCCAACTAGCCTAGCGGGTGGAAATTTAGCTCATAATTCCAGATTCAAAACCCAACAAAATATATTCCATAGTCATTTCAGTAAATTTCAGCAAAATAAAGCAATTCGATTACAAAATTTTCTAAGAAAAAACAGAACAGCTTTAAATATAATTTCTTAAATTAAACTCTTCCCTCTTTGACTTCAATTCGTCCGCCTCGATCTTGAACTTGAGAATGTCTTCTCGTCGCTCAACTTTAATCTAAAATCACAAAAATGTGCTTTGATTTTGTTGTCTCGGCATCGCCCACCTCGGACTTGAATTTAATTACAAAATTTCTTCTTTAAAAGATTTACTCTTCTGCTCTTCGCTCATTGCTCTCGACGTCCTCTATTTTATCAAAAATCTCTCCTCTTTATCGTTGAAAATCACTCCCGAGGAATAGCGCTCACTCCCTGAATCTTCTCCACATTTTCCTCATATTTCGTTCATTCCTTTATCGAATTAATTCAGCCGCTAGATAAGTTCTTGACTTCTTCTTTCTTCAATTTCTTGGACTTAACCGAGCTTCTTTTCCATTTTCTTCAATTCTTTTGTTTTAACCCCATTGCTTGGTCTTGCAAATAAATGAAGCCCAAAAAAAACTTTTATCAATTCAGTCCATCAAATTTGTAGTTTCTTCAATTCAACCTCTCACTTCACTTATTTTCCTTGAATTTCAGCCACTTCCCTAAATAAGACAATCACACAAGAATCAATAGAAATAAGCACAAATTATCGAAAATAAAAGACATATCACTCCTTCTTAACTTAAATCAAGCTTAAAATATTAACAATAACTCTACAAAAAGTAGAGTTATCACTTGCAAGCGCATCTAAAGCAATTATGAATTCGAATTATCTTACTACCATACCGAGTTGTCTAGAATGATTACCTCAATACTGGTCATTGTAAGTAATCCTAAACCTTTTTAGATTAGTTCTTAAGGCTTCAATTTAATAACATAACCTTAATATTTGCATTAATTCCAAACCCAAGATTATTAGGATGCCTAACCTCGGTCACGGTCGTCGTAAGTTATTAGTCCTAATCGCAACTCATTAAATCTCCTACGGTCGGGATTCATTAACAAATCGTCAATTTAATTAACTATTGTAGTATCATGCATCAACCTAAGTTTCATAGCATAAACTCAATATGAGAATCAAATTTAAAGCATAAGACAATAAGCAATTCATAATGTAAATTAAAACGTATCCCTTTCCGAAATATATAAACCATTAATTAATCAATCAAAATAAAGAGTATCTTAGGACACAAAATTATAACATATAAAGGAAAAGTAATACAAGAATGAAAAGAAAAGGAAAGAGAAAGTTGTCGTGTTGCTCTCACTGCTTCCACGGACTTTCTTAATCCTCCAAACCTCGTCGAGACTTGTACTCCGGATCCTTATCTCACTCTAAAGATCTTCAGAGATCACTTCCTCTCAACTAAACTATAGGGATATTCCTTACGGTCGAGGTTCAACCCCTACACTTGAGAAGAAAGAAAAATAATGAAAACTGAAAACTCGACTGGAGCTTATCACGAAATTCCTATTGGCTAGGAACTCGGAAATGCTCCTGTTCCGAGTGATTCTAGTGTGCTTAAACAACTGGGGGAGTGCATCTATTTATAAGTAGAAAAGGGGCTGAAAACAGTGAAAATTCGATGTGGGACGCCAAAAATACAGTCAACATGGGCTGCAACACGGGCAGGAACACGCCCGTGCTGGCCTTTTTTTGCGGAAATTTCACTTTTAGTCCCCGATTTCTTCCTTTCTTCAATTTTGGTCCCTAAAACTTCTGAAATCAAAAGCAGAAGGAATTTGCGTAATTTCCATTCAATTAAATCCAATTAACTCCATAATTAACTCGAATTGAACACAATTAATGTATAAAAACACGATATAAAATTGGGTTATCAAAGATCTAAATTTTTATCCGATATACGTGATTGTAGCTTATCTAGTTTTAATTGGAACGTTACTCGGATGGTGAGACATGAAACAACTAGAGGACGAAATCTAGCTCCTGACAGTAGTATAGAAGAACAAGATAATGATATGAATGTACCACTGAGGAATCTAGGTCGTGGAGCAACAACAACTGAAACCGAGCATACCCGGACCTTCCACGGACCGAATGATTTTCTTCTACCCTTGCTATGATGGCCCAGACGATGCAAGCCCAACAACGTTTTCAAGAAGAGCAATTGAGACAACAAGTTGAGCAAAAACGTCGTCCTAGACAAGCTGATAATGGAATAAGGTCATGTTATGAGCTACTTCGGAAAGAAAGTATGTTAAGCTTTGAGGGAACTGCCAAACCGGAACTTGCGGAAAAGTGTCTTAAGGATCTAGAGAAAAATTTTCGAGTACTTGAGGTTACTGAAAATTTGAAGGCAGATTTGGCAATTGCTTTTCTTACTGGAGAAGCGGAGAGATGGTGGGAAGGTGCGACACACCATATGTCACTACTCGGGTCATTCCCTAACTTGGGAGGTGTTTAAGAGGGCCTTCTTGGATAATTACTTTCCCGAGAACCTTCGAATGGAGCTTCAAAGAGAGTTTTTCAACTTGAAGCAGACAGAAGGAATATCGGTTGTTGAGTATGCAGCTAAATTCAATTCGTTGGGAATATTTGTTCCAGAATTTATGGCTAATGAGGACCTAAAACTTTTACGATTTCGAGATGGATTACTTGGAAGAATTCAAGGTAAAATGGCTGCATGATGATCTTAAAGCTACACTGAGGTGTATGAAACTGCTATCGGTGAGGAGGAAAATATAAAGAGAGCTGATGTTGTTAGGGTAAATAAAAGATCGAGATCATCTAGAAATCAAGATCGGAATTCAGAGCTTACTTCGGATAAGTCTAAATTGGAGACAAAGGAACTCCCTTCCTAGAAAGTAGCAACCAAAATCAGCGTAAAGTGTGAGTGATGTGTGAGTTATATATATAAAAATAATATAAATAATCGAATAAATAATACTATAAATAATAGAAATCTTCAAAGTTAAAATAGGTTTGTCACTAATAAAATAAACTCAACTAGGCAAAACACCTATCGAAATAGTTTAGTAAATAAAGTGGTATTCGATTTTTAAATTTATAAAAATCGTTTTTCCCTAAGACTTCTATTAAATTCTAGTGTGGAAAATATAATCAAACTAATTATGAATATGATTTGTGAAATAGGATCATTCAACAAGTAAACCAACCAATATCAAGAATGATAAGATTGAAGTCTATATCCTAGAAAGCAAATTAAAGAACAATGTAAGGAATAAAGCAAGTAAAAAGGTTGGGAGGAATTCTTAGTAAAATATTGGTGAGATAAGAGGATACAAAATACCAAGTATAGGATAATCTTGGATCTAGTATCATAGCTCCACCAAATTCAAGTCTAAAGTAGAATCTCTTCCATACGGATCGTGGCAAGATATTCCTAGATTAAGAACACTTGAATGTTGACAAGATCAAATCTCCTATCAATCATCCTGGTTCCGGTCCATCAATAGGAAACTAATCACATCAACTTGGCACTAATCGTATATCATGGTTCCGACCTAACAATTAGTGTTAATCCAAAACCACAATCTCAAATCAAAGCTTGTACTAAAGATAAAATTCAGATCTAAAGTCATCAATGAAATTGCAATTCGAATCAATAAAACCACAATCATTCAATCCAAGAACATCACAATATCTCAAGTAATTTGTAAAATAAAACCAACCAAATCTACGTATAAGAAATGTAGAAATGAGAACTCCTAAGGTTGGTTAACTAATTACAAAGAATAACAAGGAATAATAGAAGAAAAGGGGAAAGTGAAACATAGACATTAAACCTTCTTCCTCTTCAACTCCTTCTCTTGATTCTTCTTTGCTTCTTCAACTTGGATCTTCAATTTGTGTAGCCCAAATACCCTAGAATATATTCAGTAGATTTCCTTACGGATCGAGGCAAACCTACCAAATTAATCCCAAGATACTCAATACCACAACAAGTAGAGAGTAATCTCAAAGAAAATTGGAAAATCAAAGTATAGATCTCTCTCTAAGTTCTACCAAACCTTTACAATTACTTAGCTATTCAGCCTAATCCAACCTCTATCCAACCTCAAATAATGGTAAAAATCCCAATATTTATAGATATCCAAAAACAGGGGTAAAATAGTAATTTTACACAAAATTCTCTAAAAACTCGGAACAGAGCTAAACACGGGCTCAAGTGTTATACGCAACACGGGCCCGGTGGCGGGTTTTCACTAAGCGCGTGTTCTTTCGGCCGTGTTCTACCTCTCCTGCCGGCGTGTTCTTGGCCTGAGTACGTGTTCTAAAGCTTGGCAGGGCGTGTTTAGTCTTCCTGAAGGGCGTGTTCTTGGTTTGAGCGCGTGTTCCTGGGTTGGTTATCTTTCCGGAAATTGCATATTCAGTCCCCGAACTTCGCTCTTTTGATCAATTGACTCCACAAACTTCCCGAAAACGAAATATCACAATTAAGTACACAATTAACAAATTCATATCAATTTACTCTATTAAACCTCAACAATTATGTACAATTACCCTTCAAAAACATTATCAAATTTAGCGTTATTAGTGAGACTTGTAGACGTGTTCATTTTGGTGAATGTTGATGGAAGACAGGAGCATGTTTTAGGTGTGGGAAACTAGGACACAAAATTGGATATTGTCTTGACATGGCGCCAGTGATTTCAACCAAGCCTCGAGAGCCAACAAAGCACGCAATATCTCAACCTAATTCTAGAGTTTTTGCATTGACTAAGGAAGATTTTAAGGATACAAATGATGTCAACACAGGTATGATCGTAGTAAACTCTGTCATTATTAAGTTCTCATTGATTTTGGTGTTCTAATTCTCTTACTCTCGGAAAATTCTCTAAATTTTTGAAGTAAGTCTATTTAGTTAAGTGGAAAATGTTGTGTCTGCCCCTAGTATTAAGTGTTGTTGAACAATTGATTTTAATTGATTTATAAGCGAAGGTGAGTAGTGTGCATCTTGTAGTCAATGTAATTTAAGTTTGGAAAGATATGTATGGAGGTAACTATATTGTAAGTTTCGAGGACGGAACTTTTTGTAAGGAGGGTAGAATGTGAGACCCAGCCCTAAGATAGGGGGAAATAAGTAATTTACAAGTTTTATTATTATTGAATGATATTTTAATTAAATAAATTCTATGTTATTAGAGTTTGACAAGGAATAAACTAAGGTTTTTAATTTAAAAAGAGTTATAACTTTCAGAACCCTAGAAACTTCTGTCTCTGTCGTTGGGGTCTAGGAAGCGGAGGAAGAGAACAATAGAGTAAGCAACCAACAGAATTCTGATCGACAAGGACTAACGAGTGGGATAATACAAGGATTGGCTGATTGTTTCGAAATCCTTTCCGAATTTTAAGAGGTGAGTAAACGGATCCTTTTCTAAAAGAATCAATTTTCCGATTTGCCATTAAGTTTTGTATATAATATATACTTATATTGTCGATTAAAAATAAAAAGAGAACAAAAGAATTGATTTTTGTTTGGAATTTTCAGAAACTTACAATGATATACGTATATATACATTTATATTAACAATTTCGAAACCTTATTTATTTTATACATGTTGCGGCGAATTGAACAGGAGCGGCAATTGCGGATTGCTTCTATATATTTATAAATCCATATATTTATATATGGATTTTAGTTTATTTTATCATTGTTATTATAAAATTCCAGAAATTTATTATTATTATTAAATTCCGGAGACTTTACTAGTATTACTATTATTTAACAATCCTTGCGCTACAAAATTTGAACGACAAATGTGCAGTTGCCAAACTGCTTCTTTATATATATATACATATATATATATATGGATTGATTATATTATATTCTATTTTATTTCTCTATTTTCATTTAAGACATGAGAAATACATTTTGATTATTTTGATTTTCAATTACGTAACATTACTGGTTTTGTCATATTTTAATCATGCATCACTATTTCAATTGTTTTATTAAGCGGTGTTAACTCCTTAAGTACTGGATATTTATATTATCTATATTAATTATTATTTATTTAATTTTTGAAATATTTAAAGTACATTATTTAAGTTTGCTTTGAGAAAAGAAAGAAAAGAAAAGCTTTGGCTCAAGTTAGGTTCTGAACCCATTGAGCATGGTGAAAAAGCTCTACTGTTATAAGTTCCGGCCTACCTAACGGGATAAATAGCTAGGATCAATATCGATTAAAACCAACTAATGACTACTTGCTTGAGCCTCATAAAATGAAGTGGAATTAAATTTAAATTCCTTTTGTTTCTGTTCTCTTTTGACTTATATGTGTTATACTGGTGTAGCCAATAATTTCTTTTATTTCCTATAAATTCAAAATTACAAGAAATACGAATTGAATGCAACAATTATATAATTAATAAAATTAGAGGGTCCAATCTCTATGGATTCGTTGATTCGATCATTCGTGGATTTGAGGGGCGTTTTGGGTTTGTCTCGATCCAATTGATTTGATTTCTTCCCGCGGGGGTTTTTGGGTGGATCTCGGAATGAATTTGATGCCGAGAGCCTTTAGGCTAGATTTCGATCCATCAAACAATTTGATTTCTTCTTCCAAGGGCTTTGGAATTTGTCTCGGAATGGACTTGGAGAGGAAGGGCCGATTTCGACAGAGGTTCGGTATCCTTCGAATATCTCTCGGCTTCAACTTGACTTCTTGAATGTGTGTGTGAGTGAGTAACTTTTTCTTAAGGGAATTTGCCCTCTATTTATAGATGGAGTGTGATAACTCGATTTTATATCTTGTTTTTATACATTAATTGTGTTCAATTCGAGTTAATTATGGAGTTAATTGAATGGAAATTACGCAAATTCTTTTTGTTTTCGATTTCGAAGTTTCAAGGACCAAAGTTGAAGAAAGGAAGAAATCATGGACTAAATTGCAATTTAAGAGTAACGCGTGCAACATTATACCACACATGCGAAGCACAACGTCGTGCCACAATGCGCAGTACCGTGCTGCTATGGCCTAGTAAATGTTCCACATTGGAAAATTTTTGTTTTCCAGCCCAACTCACCCCTATAAATAGAGGCATCATGTGCATGCTTTGACACACCAGTATTACTTAGAACAGGAGCATTTCCAAGTTTCTGGTTAATAG
This sequence comes from Cynanchum wilfordii, assembly GCA_025388415.1. Taxonomy (NCBI): domain Eukaryota; kingdom Viridiplantae; phylum Streptophyta; class Magnoliopsida; order Gentianales; family Apocynaceae; genus Cynanchum; species Cynanchum wilfordii. The sequence continues at coordinate 8,540 of JAHSUH010001671.1, forward strand.
AGACTTCGCGATAAGCTCCAGTCGAGGGGATACCCTATAGTTTCGTTGAGGGGAGAGATAGTTGAAGATCTTTAGAGCGAGATAAGGATCCGGAGTACAAGTCTCGGCGAGGTCCGGAGGATTAAGCTAGTCCGTGGAAACAGTGAGAACAACACGACAACTTTCTCTTTCCTTTTCTTTTCATTCTTGTGTTACTTTTCCTTTATATGTTATGATTCTGTGTCCTAATATACTCTTTATCGATTGATTGATTAATGATTTATATATTTTCGGAAAGAATATGTTTTAATATACATTGTGAATTGTTTATTGTTTTACTATTTCGATTTAATTCTCGTATTGAGTTTATGCTATGAAACTTAGGTTGATGCATGTTACTACAATAGTTAATTGAATTTACGGTTTAATAATGAGTCCCCACCATAGGAGATTTAACAGATTGCCAGATTAGGACTAATAACTTGTAGCCACCATAGTGAGGTTACGCAGCCTAATAATCTCGGGTTTGGAATCAATGAAAATCTTAAGATTATGTTGTTGAATTAACGCCTTAATAACTAATCTAAAAAGGTTTAGGATTACTTGAAACCACCATATTGAGGTAATCATTCTAGATAACTCGGGTATGGTAGTAAGATAATTCGAATTTATAATTGCCTTAGATCTGTTTGCAAGCTACACATTCGAACATTGTTCAACTTAATTTTAATTATACGTACTTCATTAGAGATCTTAGTCAATTATTTTCCATTCTTGTCTTAAATATTCTTTAAACAACATATCTGAATCAAATGGACACATAGGACTAATTCCCTGAACCTTAAAGTTTGTCATAATTGATAGAAACTAACTAGCCGTCACTAACGTTCCCGAGGATACGATATTTATAAATTTAAAATCGTGGTACTCCGTATTACTATCTGCATGCGATAGGTACTCTGCCTTAGTTGTGTTTGATTATGTGACACTTTGTTTTGTGAGATTATTTGCCTTATTTGATATTCATTTTTACTCACTCAAAACACAGACAATCAATGACTATGAAGTAATCACATGTCACTTATCCATGAGCAAAATCTTCCAATATCTTTAATATATATTTAAATACATAATTAATTTTATTTATATATTTTAAATATATAAATTAATTTTTGATATCTACAAATTGCTCCTTTTTGGGACTTGTTCCCAAAAAGTTTGTACGAGAATAAGTTCCAAAATTTTTGAGATATAGATATATAAAATTATATGAATTTTGAATCAAATATTTGAGTTGATTTGGATTTAACTCAAGATAAATATGATTCCAAATTTTGAGTTAATTTAAATTTAACTCAAGATAAAAGATAAATGAGATTTTAATGAATATAGTCGTACTATGACTCTTTTTGACTTTGTGACTTTGAGAAGGTCTATATAAGGGGCACTTTCCATTCTTTTATCATCATTCAAGTCTTCAAGCAACAAAAATTGGTCCTTAGTGAGTCATCAAGACACAAGAATTTCAAGAATCAATTTTTTTTAACTATTGCCTCTTTTTTTTTTTTTTTTTTTTTTTTTTTTTTTTTTTTTTTTTATTTCTTTCTTTCTTCTTTTTTTTGTTTTTTTTTTTTTTTTTCTTTCCTTTCCTTTTCTTTTTCTTTCTACTTTTTTTTATTTTTTATTTTTTCACAGCCAAGTAATGATCATGAATACCAAAGATGATACACCATTGTTTCTTTAACAATATAGAGACGAGGATTTGTGGACTACCGCCATATTACCGAATGGTCTTCTATTGCGACTCGCAACATTCATCCTTCATCCTTATCTTCATCGTCTAAGGCGATAAGTTTGTTGTCATCTACTACCCATGAAGCGAATTCTTGATCGCACGAATTTTCCTTCAACGACATGGAGATGAAGATTTATGGACTACCGTTGTATTACCAAAGGATCCTTTACTATGGCTTGCAACATTTTAAAGTTGTAGTGTATCATCGCCATGAAAGTTGTTGTGTATCATCGCCATCAAAGTTGATGTGTATCATCGCCATCAAAGTTGTTGTTTATCATCGCTATCAAAATTACAGCTTATCATTGCAATCAAAGCTTTGACGCAAACCTAAAACGGTAAGTACATTGTTATTAGCCACCCAAAGGATCTAATGCCTTCATCATGGGTAAGTTTGATTTTTGATTAAATCGCTATCAACTTGAAGAAGTTACCAATTTATGCAACCATAAATTTCAACTTCGTCAATTTCAACTTGAACGAGGATTTACCAACTTCATCAACATCCAGATCTAATGCCTTCATCATCAACTTTATCGATGATCCAAAAGAAGCCATGTAATTTGAAGCAAAATTAACTTTATCATCATTGACAAACGCGACTTGGAAGCAAATCTATCAACTTTGCAGATATCAACTTGGAGAATGATTTTTAACTTTGCAAATATAAATATGAAGAAGAATTCCTCAAGCACCAACCATCAACTTAGAGAAAGGTGAAATTTTTTTTTACCATTGATTTCCGGGACGATTCATCAACTTGTAGATGTCCACTTGAATAAGTTGTCAATTTTTTTCAATTCTTCAACTTTGTCGATGACTTGAAACAAGCATCAATTCTTCCATCAACAATTGAAATGAGAATTTACCTACCTTTTCAACAACAAATTTGTTGGCGCCAATATAAAGGAGTCAACAATTGCATAGATATTGAAAGCTTGAAGAAGTCTTCAATCAACCGTCGACGACTTGAAAGATCCACCAATTTGACCAACTATTGATTTGAGGAGATTTCATCAATTTGAACAAGACTTATCAACTTTGCACATGATTTGAAAGGGTCATCAACTTTACAAATGTCTATTTGAAAGAGTCTTCATCAACTTTGCCAAACCGATTTAAGGAAGCTTGCACGTTTGTCGCTTTGAATAAGTTATAATCGTTTACTTCAACGTCAATCTTCATCAACTTCAATCACATTGTAGACTTTTTGGCGATTAGACAACTTTGTAGATAGATTAGTTTTATGCCCCTTACTTTTTTTTATTAATCTTGTAAAACACATATTGTATAAAAAGAAGGGAAAATCATCCCAACTGCACTCGAACTTTTGAAAATTCTGAGTTTTGCCCCTGAACTTTTTTTTTCACTTTTTTTGCCCTCGAACTTTAAAAAGTCACTTATTTTGCCCTTCTGTCCAAAAATTTCGTCTGTCTTTAATTTCCATCCATTTTTCAGGGGTATTTTGGTCTTTTTAATTAATAAATCTCTATATAAACTAACTTGTCCCTCCTGTAGCTATCGTTCTCCTCCCACCCCATTCGTCAATTTATCCTCTACATTTTCGTGCTTCAATTATCAATTGTTCTCAAGAGGTTCAAAAATTCTGTTTTGTTTCTAGTAATTGAAAATGCCCGGATCGAAATTACCCTATTGTTATTGTGGTAAAATCAGTCGGATGAGAACATCATGGACAAATCGAAATCCTTTAAGAAGATATCTTACTTGCAATGAAGAAGAGGTAAGCCCTAATATTTTGCCCATTCAATTCGAACTATGAACGCACTTAGGTTTTTTCAATTTTTTTTTTTTTTAAAAATGGAGCTAGGTTTGTTAAGGGAAGAAGCAATAGATGCAACTTTTTCCAGTGGGTGGATCCGATTATGTGCGGTAGATCAACCTGAAGTCATGCCAGGTTTACTTTGAAAGATTCGTTCAATGGAGGAGAAGTTTGAAAATACAAATATGGAGTTGTTTAATGCTAAACAAAAAATAGAGGAATTGAAGCTGAACTTCGAAGCTTCGAAAATCGAGTTGCTAAAATCCCCAAAAAAATTAGAAGAACTTAAATTGAGCAAATGTAAAAAAACTGTATGTAGTGTACGAATGAGATGCTTAGTTTGGGTAGTTGTTATTTTCACTTTTGTATCATGGTTTATGAGTAGCAATGGCAAAGGCATGCTGCAATTGACTAGACAGGATTTGTAGGTCCTTTTGCTTAGTTTACTGCAGTATCCGTATATTTACAACATGTACAATTGGTACTTTTTTGTTTGGATTATAAATGAGAAGCATCTGCTTTTTGGTAGGTGTAATGGTCCCTTTTCAAATGGTAAATGCATACAACTGGTAAGCACAATTGGACAATGTACATAAAACAATTGTATTCCTTGAATTGCACACAAAAAGATTATGTTCATATGCATCCAAATGACATTTACAAAACAAAATGTAAAAATACAAGTTCACCCTCACTTGCAAACAAAACCATCCAAGTGGTATTCACAAAACACAATGTAAAAATACAAGTTCACCCTCGGTTGCACACAAAAATATTCACTTTCATATGCATCCTAATGGCATTTATAAAACAAAATACAAGTTCACCCACATCTTCCCCCTCCCCCTTCCCCTTCCCCTTCCTATTCCCCTTCTCGTGAGAATAAGGATTACTAGGTCCACCACTACCTAGCCATGCCTCACCAAAATCTTCATATGAAGTGGTTGCCCTACCTTTTCTTTTCTTTCCTCTTCCTCTTGTTCTCTGCCCGGGTAAATCGGCTTCGGATCTAATCTCCTTTGACATACCTAGATCTGGATGATGAACTGTAGAAGATGTGGTTTTTGTTTTCTGAATCTCACCTAACAAATCATCAACAGTCTGCAATAATTCTTTAGTTGGAATTTCTTGAGCTTCAGCTGCTTGTTTTTGTGGCGGTTTGTTGTCTAGCTTTTGTGGCAGTATCGTTAGCCTCTTGATTTGCAACTTTACGCGCAACAGATCTTGTAATTTCCTATAATGAATTATCATAAACATGATTTAGATCTATGATAATTTTGCTATAAAGAAGGAGGATTTACCTTATTCAGTCTTATGCTCTTTTGTCCTTCAACTTGAACTTCAGTGTCATGTGCTGTTAATGGAGTTTCAGGAGCCGTTACTCGATCCGAACTTTATCCAGTTTCGTTGGCATTAACAGATCTTGCCCTTGCCCTTGTCCTTGCCTACAATTACCAATCAATAAATCAATTCCAATCATAGAAATGGTTTAATTCTATGATAATTTGATATAAAGCAGGGGGAAAAGTTACGTTATTCAGCCTTCTTCTCTTTTGACCTTCAACTTCAGCTTGATTTGTTGTGTGAGCTTGAGGAGCTGTTCCTGCCCTTGCCCTTGCCTACAATTACCAACATCAATAAATCGATAGGTAGATGTTTAAAAAAATATTTGATACAATTGCACACAATTATACCTGCTTTCCAGTCGGTTCTCGTTCAGTACGAGGTTGTGCGGTTTGTGAAGCATTAGCAGCATTTTCATTTTGTGGGCATCGTGCTTTGTTATGCCCAACAGCCTTGCACTTTGTACAATGAATAATAATCCTCCTCCTTATCCTTTTCCGACCATCCTCTGTCTCAAGAAATTGCCTTTTTCTAAGTTTTTTTGGCCTCCCAACTTGTTTGTGTGCCCTTGGTGGATCTAAAATCACGCCAACTCCTTTTGGCCACAAATCCTTTCCATTGATTGGCATCAAAACATTTTCATATAATTTACAGAAAGTTTCCGTGGAGTAAACGAGATCAACTAAATCATGCAGATTTTGTCCTTTCTTATGAAGTGCAGATATTCCATGGACACATGGAATCCCTGTCAAACTCCACAACTCACAAGAGCAGGTATTCCTCTTCAAATCCACTATAAACTATTCACTGTTAGGTCCTTCAACTTGGTATGCATCTAATCCATTCCACACCGGTTTCCAACTCCTAGACAAAATAACTTGTTCCTCTAATTTTTGTCTAATTCTAGGTGTACAAGGTTGTTTAGGTTGTCTCAACATCCAACATCTCCTTACTTGAATTCGTTTCATTACCAATTCCCTTATACCCTCGAGAATTGAAATGATTGGCTTATCTCTAACGTCCAAGATAAAAGCATTAAAGGACTCACACGAGGTTATTGCAAAGCATGTCCGATCTCACGTGGTTTGGAAAAAATGCCTTCACCCAATGATCCGGTTTTGGACCATTAACCACAAACCTCCAAGCTTCGTATCATGCTGATAACTCGATTTTATATCGTGTTTTTATACATTAATTGTGTTTAATTCGAGTTAATTATGGAGTTAATTGGAACTAATTAAATGGAAATTACGCAAATTTGCTCTGTTTTCGATTTCGGAAGTTTCGGGGACCAAAATTGAAGAAATGAAGAAATCGGGGACTAAATTGCAATTTTTTCTCAACATGGGCGTGTTGAAGAAGCTCAACACGGTCTTTGGGCGTGTTGGAGACACGTGACACGGGCGTGTTGAAGGCGGAATGACGTTTTTCAATGTCCCACATGGAAATTTTACCTCTTTTATCCTCTATTTCACTCCTATATATAGATGCACTCCCCCAGTTGTTGAGACACCGGAATCACTCGGAACAGGAGCATTTCCGAGTTCCTAACCAATAGGAATTTCGTGATAAGCTCTAGTCGAGATTCAGTTTTCATTATTTTTCTTTCTTCTCGAGTGTAGGGGTTGAACCTCGACCGTAAGGAATATCTCTATAGTTTAGTTGAGAGGAAGTGATCTCTGAAGATCTGCAGAGCAAGATAAGAATCCGAAGCACAAGTCTCGGCAAGGTCCGGAGGAGTAAGCTAGTCCGTGGAAGCAGTGAGAGCAACACGGCAACTTTCTCTTTCCTTTTCTTTTCGTTCTTGTATTTCTTTTCCTTTATATGTTATGATTTTGTGTCCTAAGATTCTCTTTATTTAGATTGATTGATTAATGATTTAAATATTCCCGGGAAGGATATGTTTTAATATACATTATGAATTGCTTATTGTTTTACGATTTCGATTTGATTCTTGTATTGAGTTTATGCTATGAAACTTAGGTTGATGCATGATACTATAGTAGTTAATTAAATTGACGATTTGTTAATGAATCCCGACCGTTGGAGATTTAATGAGTTGCGGATTAGGACTAATAACTTACAATGACCGTACCGAGGTTAGGCATCCTAATAATCTTGGGTTTGGAATTAATGCAAATCTTAAGGTTATGTTATTAAATTGACGCCTTAATAACTAATCTAAAAAGGTTTAGCATTACTTACAACGACCAGTATTGAGGTAATCATTCTAGACAACTCGGGTATGGTAGTAAGATAATTCGAATTCATAATTGCCTTAGATCCATTTGCAAATTGAACTTTCGAACATTGTTCACCTTAATTAATCATACGTACTTCATTAGAGATCTTAGTCAATTATTTTCCATTCTTGTTTTAATTATTCTTCAAACAACTTATCTGAATTGAATGGACACATAGGACTAATTCCCTGAACCTTAAAGTTTGTCATAATTGGTTGAAACTAACCAGTCATTACCAACGTTCCCGAGGATACGATATTTATAAATTTAAAATCGTGGTACTCCCGTGTTACTATCTGCATGCGATAGGTACTCTGCCTTAGTTGTGTTTGATTATGTGACACTGTTTTGTGAGATTATTTGCTTTATATGATACTATATTTTTACTTACTCAAAAGACACACCAGATTTTTGGCCCCGTTGCCGGGGAAGCTAAATTCATAATATTTTTGAAATTCCGCACAAAATTTTAGAAATTTTATGATTTGGTAACAATAGTATTTATCAATTAAGATACAATTAGTGGAATTAGATCCTACTTTCTTGGTACGGGATTTCCTAAATTAAATAATTAAGGTTATCCAAATTTTAGAAAATTCATTCTAAAATCATACTAAGAAATTTTCTAGAATTTCATAAAAATTTTAAAAAAACAAAAAAAATAAAATAAAATAAATAAATAAATAAATAAATAAAAAATCCAAAAATATTTAACCTTCTATCTTCGAACTTCTAACTATATTTGCATCTTATCTATCTTTGTATTCTTTGTTTGCAGTTGTATGACTCGAGCCTCATGGGCTGAACTCCGAGAAAGGCTTGACAATCCCGAAATCTTAATCCGCAGAGCTAGAGGTGCAAGTAGAAAACTAATCTTACCAGAAATGGCAGCTCAACCACCACCACCAATGGAAACTTACATCCAGCCGCAGAACATACCTATGTGCAGTGCTATAAGGTTGCCCGAAGGAGATAGGTATGACTTGAAACCGGGAGTTCCGCAATTGGTAATCACAAGATCACAATTCGGAGGACTACCATCCGAGGACCCATTGGAACATTTATCCGAGTTCGCTGCGTTGTGTGATGCTTTTAAAGGGGATATTCCTATTGAGTTGGTGATGGTTACTCCGAGTCCCTACTGGTTTAATTACAACATGGGACCAACTGAGCAAAGCATTCTTAACCGAGTACTACCCAGCTGCTAGAATCTTGGACATGAGGAAAGCAATATCAAGTTTCGCAACGAGAGGATGAAACTGTTGCCGACGCTTGGGAAAGAATGAAGGAGTTATTAAGAGCATGCCCTCAACATGGATTTCGTGAACCACTCGTATTACAGCAGTTCTACGGAGGAATGAATGAGCGAGGAAAGCAAATACTAGATGGGTTGAACCCTCAATGAGGTTTTAATGGAATGAATGAGATAGAGGCAACTAATGCATTGGAAAGGATGAGCAAAACAAATAAAAATTGGAGGACAAGTGTAAGGGCGAAACCTCGAAACAGCTAGCTAACATGGCAAACTCCTCTTTGGACGAGCAAATTGAAAGTATAAAGGCTCAATTTAATAATCAACCGATCGGCTCTTCAAGGAAGAAACCGCAAACGGTATATCAAGTCTGTGAGTTTTGTCAAGGACCGCATTTCGGTGGTGATTGTTTTGGCAATGGAATTCTGACTATTCCGGAAGAAATGGAGTATGTGGATGCTACTAATACAGCACCTATGGGGAATTCTTATAACCCCAATTGGAGGAATCATCCTGGATTTAGTTGGAAGAATAATGCTTTGGAGCGATGAATTATCCAAGGAATTACCAGAATGCTCCTTTCCCGCAATCACAACAACTGACATTACCACCTACGAGAAATTTTAATCAACCTAAAGACCCTATGCAAGAAATGAGGGAGATGATGAAAGGAATAATGAACTCAAATAAGGAAATGATTGAATCAAGTAAAAAGATGCAGGAGAGTAATGAACAAAGAATGAGAGAAGCATATGAGAGGATGAGACAGACAGATGAGGCAGACCGAGACCTTTGCCAGAAACACACACTCCTCTCTACAAACTCTAGAAAGACAAATGGGGCAGTGACAAATCAGATTTCGGGAAGAGCTCATGGTGCATTACCAAGCAATACTCGGAACAACCCAATAAGAGAATGCAAGAATTTAACTCTGAGATCCGGTAAAATTCTAGAACCTCCTATTCCAAAAATTACTAACCCTACTATTTTTGTGCAGGAAGAAGGAGAGAGTTCCAAGGACTCAACGCCGACGGAAGTCCAAAAAGAGAAAGTAGCTCGAGGAACAAAAGATACCCACACAAGAGTATCGACCGAAGGCCCCATACCCTTCAGGATTGAAACGAAATAAAGAGAATGAGCAGTTTGAGAAGTTTCTACAAATCTTTAGTCAAATTCATGTTAATTTACCTTTGCTTGATGTTGTTTCTGAAATGCCTAAGTATGCTAAGTTTTTAAAGAAATTGTTAGTAATAAGCGAAAGCTAGACATGGATAAAGTTGTTTTAAATGAATGTGTTTCTGCTATTCTTTTAAACAAGTTGCCATCAAAACAAAAAGATCCTGGCGTTTTACTTTACCATGCACTATAGGAAATATTACTAACATAAATGCTTTAGCCGATTTAGGAGCTAGTATTAATTTAATGTCATCTAGTCTATTTGATAAACTAGGATTGCATAATCTTAAGGAAAGCAGAATGTGTGTACAACTTGTTGATAGATCAGTCAAAATCCCTAGGGGAGTTATAGAGGACATACTTGTTAAAGTAGATAAATTTGTCTTCCCTGCTAATTTTGTTGTGATGGATATGATTGGTGAAAGTAGTATACCATTAATTCTAGGTAGACCTTTTCTAGCTACCTCTAAAGCATTGATAAATGTAAGCAGTGGTCAGATAAGATTAAGGGTGAACAACGAAGATATTACTTTCAATTTGAAATCTACTCTTAGACACCCTGCACATTTAGATGATATCTGTTTTTCTATGGATATTATTGATCATTATGTGGAGAATAGTATGCCTAAATTGTTGTTTGACGATCCTGTCTTAGTTGCTCTATGTGAAGAAGAAGAAATTGAAGAGGATTCCGAAAATCCTATCACTAAAGATAATGAGAAATCCTAAAATTCTAACCAGTTTTCTGAAATAGGTGATTCCGAGCTCAAACATGAGAAGACATCTTTCGAGGATCCGCCTGATTTGGAACTGAAGGCATTACCAAATCACTTGTGTTATGGCTTCCTAGATGAAGATAAGAAACTTCCTATCATTCTTTCAGCCGAATTGACGGAAGAGCAAAGGGAGTTGACTCTGAACGCACTCAAGAAGTACAAGAGAGCATTTACCTATAAGATTGTTGATATTCCGGGTATTAATCCAAGTTTTTGCTCTCATAAAATTATGTTAGAATCAGATTATAAGCCTTGTGTGCAACCTCGGAGGAGATTAAATTCTAATATGTGTGATGTAGTGAAAAAGGAAGTGATTAAATTGTTAGATGCTTTGGACTTATCTACCCTATATCCGATTGTGAGTGGGTTAGCCCTGTACAGATAGTACCGAAAAAGGGAGGAATTACAGTTGTGAAAAATGAGCATAATGAATTAATTCCTACTAGAACTGTAACTGGCCACAGAGTTTGTATTGATTATAGAAAATTAAACACTGCAACTCGAAAAGACCACTTCCCTCTTCCTTTTATTGACCAAATTCTAGAAAGGCTTTCCGGACATATGTTTTATTGCTTTTTAGATGGGTTTTCTGGTTACTTCCAAATTCCTATTGCCCCCGATGATCAGCATAAAACTACTTTTACATGTCCCTTTGGAACATTTGCATATAGAAGAATGCCTTTTGGATTATGTAATGCACCTGCTACATTTCAGAGATGCATGATTGCTATTTTTGAAGACATGTTAGGTGATTCTATGGAAGTATTTATGGATGATTTTTTTGTGTTTGGTGATTCTTTTATGACTTGCCTGCGAAATTTGGAATGCATGCTTGAAAGATGTATAAAATCGAATCTAGTGCTTAATTGGGAGAAATGTCACTTTATGGTAAAAGAAGGAATTGTACTTGGTCACAAAATTTCCCATTTAGGTATGGAAGTAGATAAAGCTAAAATCGAAGTTATTTCTAAACTACCTCCACCTAATTTTGTTAAAGCTGTCAGAAGTTTCTTAGGTCACGCTGGTTTTTATAGAAGATTCATAAAAGACTTTTCACTAATTGATAGACCTATGAATAATCTGTTAGGGAAAGATGTTCCTTTTGTGTTTGATGAGAAATGCATGAAAGTTTTTAATAAACTGAAGGAATTGTTAACCACTGCACCTATTATAACATCACCTGATTGGAACTTGCCTTTTGAATTGATGTGTGATGCTAGTGATTATGCAGTAGGTGTTGTTTTAGGACAAAGGCATGATAAGAAGTTTCATGTGATATACTATGCTAGTAAAACTTTGACGGATGCTCAAGAGAATTACACTACTACTGAAAAAGAATTGTTGGTTGTTGTGTATGCATTTGACAAGTTTAGGTCATAGCTTGTTTTGTCTAAAATAATTATTTATACAGATCATTCTGCACTCAAATATTTGTTTAACAAATCCGATGCCAAACCTAGGTTGATTAGATGGGTTTTACTTTTACAAGAGTTTGACATCGAGATAAGGGATAAGAAAGGAGCCGAAAACCTAGGCTGCGATCATTTGTCTAGGTTAGAGAATCCCTGAGTTAGAATCTATTGATGAGTCTGTGATATCCGACAAATTCCCCGATGAGAGTCTATATTTGCTACAAATGTTGAATTATGTTGATAGTTCTCTTCCGTGGTTTGCTGATATTGCTAACTCTCTTGCAACTAAAGAAATTCCCAGTGATATGACTTATCAGCAAAAGAAGAAATTCTTCGCTGATTTGAAATATTACTATTGGGAAGATCCTTTCTTGTTTCGTATTTGTGCAGATCGATTATTAGAAGATGTGTATTGGAGAAGAATGCACGAAAATCATAGATCACTGTCACAAGGGACCTACTGGAGGCCATTTAGCTGCTAATAACACCGCAAGGAAGGTGTTAGGAGCCGGATTCTATTGGCCCACGATCTTCAAGGATGTTGTATCCCACATACAGGTTTGTGATGCATGTCAAAGAACAGGTAATATTTCTTCTAAGGATGGTATGCCCCAAAGAGGAATTCAAAGTGTTGAAATTTTTGATATTTGGGGTATAAATTTTATGGGACCATTTCCTTCTTCATATGGCAATAAGTACATATTAGTAGCTGTTGAATATTTTTCAAAATGCCCGAAGCTCGGGCATTACTACTAACGATGCTAAAGTTGTGTGCATATTTCTTAGGAAATTATTTGCTAGATTTGGTTGTCCTAGAGCTTTGATAAGTGACAAAGGAACTCACTTTTGCAACTCCCAACTGGAGAAGGTACTAAAAAGATATGGAGTTTATCACAAGTTTTCCATTGCCTATCATCCACAAACGAGTGGACAAGTTGAGGTAACAAATATAGGTATAAAAAGGATTTTAGAGAAAACCGTAGGTGTAAATAGAAAAGATTGGTCTACAAAGCTTGATGATGCATTATGGGCATTTAGAACTGCATTTAGAACATCTACATGATTTTCTCCTTATCGTTTGATCTATGGAAAAGCATGTCACTTACCTGTTGAAATAGAATATAAGGCATATTGGGCAATGAAAAAGTGCAATCTAGATGATGAGCTAATTGGAAAAGATAGGATGTTACAAATGAATGAACTTGATGAATGGAGATATAATGCATATGAGAATTCTTTGAATTTCAAAATGAAAAGTAAAATTTTGCATGATAAGAAGCTCGGAACTTTAAAAGTTTTTCAACCTGGTGACAAAGTGCTATTATTTAACTCGCGTTTGAGAATGTTTCTAGGAAAATTACGTAGTTATTGGTCGGGTCCGTTCATTATCAAAGAAGTTTCACCGTATGGAGCTAGCAAAATAATAAATACAGATCGTACAACTTTCAAAGTGAATGGTCAAAGATTGAAATTCTACAGAGAATCAATGGAAAATTGGGATACAGAAACCTTATTTGATTGATAGAAGGCTGTCCAGCTAAATGACAAAAACGAAGCGCTTTCAGGGGAGGCAACCCTGTGTTTGTTTTTTTTTCTCTCCTTTTTTTTTTTATTTTTTTCGCTTCTGTTTTTGTGTTTGCTTGTTTTCTGTCTTGTTTCTTGTTTTTTCTATTTTTAGGACACTACTTACTCTTAAACATCTTTCTGCTTTACTTTGTCTTATTTGTTCATAGATGTTTTAGATTAAGTGTGGGGTTTTTCTTCTCCATCTGCCTATAACACTGAGGATAGTGTTCATTTTAAGTGTAGGGTAGGGGTGAATTTCCGTGGGCTAAATTTTGCTAGAATTTTTTTAAATTTTCTCGAATTTTATGGAAATTTTAAACTTTTTAGGATATCCGATAAACTTTTGAAGTATGATTTACTCCTCCTATGATAAAAGCTATTTGTTTGATTGTAAGAGTCTTGAGGATTGAGTTTGATTTATTCATAGAAACTTGATGCTAGTCTAGTTGTAGGAAATCCCTGTTATCTTGAGCACATCTATTTTGGCGAAATTGTTTGATTGATGGATCACTTTTGGACTTTTAGTTAAATAGTGTTAGACCATCCTGGATGTTGTGATAGTTGTTATGGTAACTTGATAGGGGTTTGAGAAGCGTGCCACTAGTTTATTTTTCTGTTATTTATTTTAATATGGGTAGTTTGCAAGTGTTCTTTGCTACTTAGGAATCACTCCTGAAGGGAATTGAATGCCCGGTGCCCTAAGGTCTTTGAGGTCTGGGAGCCACCGGAGTGAGGACTGCTACAAGGGTAGTTAAAGTTAACATGGTTAAGTAAACGCTTATACCCACCGCATTGAAAAAAGGAAGGAAGAAAAATATATATATTTATATATAAAAAAAAAAGAGTATATTAAAAAAAAAAAAGAGAGAGTAATAAGTGTGGCATTGTGACTTGATCCCTAAATGGTTAATTGTAATTAGCTGTTGTGACGTCTAAGTGATCAACATACTATCTTTCTACTAGTTTGAAGGGAAGTCTATTGTTTTGATGATGAGTCGGATTAGAACACACAACACCTAGGGAGATTCTATGATTAGATGTGTGTTGATTTAATATGGATATTTTGAATTATTTCTTCTTGATTTGCACATGATACATTTGATGAGGCATTAGGAGTAATTCACTCTTTGATAGTCTATTTTGATTTTCTGAACAAGTTTGAATTGTTGAACACCTCCTGTGCTTAATTGATGAACATGGTTAGTTGAGTTATGTGTTTTCTTGGACTATATTTAGTAGTTTGCTTGAGGACAAGCAAAAGACTAAGTGTGGGGTATTTGATAACTCGATTTTATATCGTATTTTTATACATTAATTGTGTTCAATTCGAGTTAATTATGGAGTTAATTGGAACTAATTAAATGGAAATTACGCAAATTTTCTCTGTTTCGATTTCGAAGTTTCAGGGACCAAAATTGAAGAAATGAAGAAATCGGGGACTAAATTGCAATTTTTTTTCTCAACATGGGCGTGTTGAAGAAGCTCAACACGGGCTTAGGGCATGTTGAAGAAGCTCAACACGGTCTTTGGGCGTGTTGGAGACACGCGACACGGGCGTGTTGAAGGCGGAATGACGTTTTTCAATGTCCCACATGGAAATTTTACCTCTTTTCACCTCTATTTCACTCCTATATATAGATGCACTCCCCCAGTTGTTGAGACACCGGAATCACTCGGAACAGGAGCATTTCCGAGTTCCTATCCAATAGGAATTTCGTGATAAGCTCTAGTCGAGATTCAGTTTTCATTATTTTTCTTTCTTCTCGAGTGTAGGGGTTGAACCTCGACCGTAAGGAATATCTCTATAGTTTAGTTGAGAGGAAGTGATCTCTCGAAGATCTCAGTAGAGCAAGATAAGGATCCGGAGCACAAGTCTCGTCGAGGTCTGGAGGAGTAAGCTAGTCCGTGGAAGCAAGTGAGAGCAACACGGCAACTTTCTCTTTCCTTTTCTTTTCGTTCTTGTATTTCTTTTCCTTTATATGTTATGATTTTGTGTCCTAAGATTCTCTTTATTTAGATTGATTGATTAATGATTTATATATTCCCGGGAAGGATATGTTTTAATATATATTATGAATTGCTTATTGTTTTACGCTTTCGATTTGATTCTTGTATTGAGTTTATGCTATGAAACTTAGGTTGATGCATGATACTACAGTAGTTAATTAAATTGACGATTTGTTAATGAATCCCGACCGTTGGAGATTTAATGAGTTGTCGATTAGGACTAATAACTTACAGCGACCGTACTGAGGTTAGGCATCCTAATAATCTTGGGTTTGGAATTAATGCAAATCTTAAGGTTATGTTATTAAATTGACGCCTTAATAACTAATCTAAAAAGGTTTAGCATTACTTACAACGACCAGTATTGAGGTAATCATTCTAGACAACTCGGGTATGATAGTAAGATAATTCGAATTCATAATTGCCTTAGATCCATTTGCAAATTGAACTTTCGAACATTGTTCACCTTAATTAATCATACGTACTTCATTAGAGATCTTACTCTGCCTTAGTTGTGTTTGATTATGTGACACTTGTTTGGTGAGATTATTTGCTTTATATGATACTATATTTTTACTCACTCAAAACACACACCACATGCTCTTCAAGCTCTTTCATTGCATTTTCATACATTTTTTTTGTTCTTGCTTCTTGCTATTTTCCAAAGCATGTCCTTCAACACTTTTCCTCGATGCAACTTCTTGAAATTGCAGTACAAATGTTGGACACAGTACCTGTGTCCAGCGTTTGGTAAAATCTCAGCCAATGCAACATCCAATCCCTGAAAAATAAGGTAACAGTTTAGTGGTGAACATTAGTTATAAAACAGGACATAAGTTGGAAATAAAACTTACTTTCTGTCTATCGGAAATAAATGTCCAGGAAGAGGCCTTGGTTTGGAATTTCAAGATCATCAGCCGAAGTTGGAAAAACCATCTTTATTGCTCCGTAGCCTCCTTCTCAACCACAACCCATGCAATAGGCCACCAACCATTACTACCATCAATCGCAATAGCAGATAGTATTTGCCCGGGGTAGTTGCCTTTCACATGACATCCATCTACTCCTATAAGTGGCCTACAATGATCTAAGAAACCATATTTTAAAGGACCTAAACAAACATACATCCTCTAAAGTTCTCGTGATCAATCTCAACTATTGAATTAGGGTGTGTTCGCAATATTTCTTCCTTGTAATCCCAAACCTGCTTGTATTGCATTGCACGATCCCCATCTATCATTTTTAATGCAATGTTTCTTGCGTTGTATGCAGACGTCTATGAAATCTCACGTTGTATGCAGACGTCAATGCCTACAATGATTTATATCCCCGCTCTTCCCACCATTCACCATCATAAAACATCTTAATTGTAAACAAATCATCATCGGGCTCGCAACAGGAACAAAAATAAAAATGTATTTTCAATTAAACCAATTTCACATTAAACCCAATAAGCATGCACTGGAACCGCAATTTCAACAATACAGTTGCACTATACATTACATTCACAAACCTCAGCAATTGCAGACATAAACACAACATGCACACTATCAAAATCAAAATTCTCACCAAGTGCCAAAATAAACTCAACATGCACAGTAGAATACATTCAAAATTCGCAATATTTGTACATAAATAAACCGAAAACAGTGTGCCCATTCACTATAGAACAAAGAAGAGTTAAGGAAATGATTGAAAACTTACCGTATAAACTGTATGGATCAATATAATTGTACTTTGAACTTCCGACCTTCCAACTCATTTTTCCTCAACACACTTCTAAAACAGTCCAAGTATACAACTCAACTTCAACAAAAATTAAAACTTTTCTGCGAAAGATTCTGTCTTGTAAAGAAAATTTCAAGAAATTTCTCAAATCAACTATCGGATTGTGAAATCGAAATCGACGGAATGCATGAATGCAGGAAAAAAAAATTCTTTCGTTAATGGAATCGACGGGTTCTTCTCCTATTTGCTTTCCATATTTAAAAAAAAAAATTATTTATTAATTAAAAAGACCAAAATACCCCTGAAAAATAGATGGAAATTAAAGACAGACAGAATTTTTGGACGGAAGAGTAAAATAAGTGACTTTTTAAAGTTCGAGGGCAAAAAAGTGAAAAAAAAAAATTCAGGGGCAAAACTCAGAATTTTCAAAAGTTCGAGTGCAGTTGGGATGATTTACCCTAAAAAGAATTGGAATTTATTAATAAAATTTACTTTTTTCGTAACTTTGCCTTGCAATTCTCTATTTTTTTCTTTTTTTTCCCCTCCTTCTCCCCTTTTTTTTTTCAACACTTACTACTCTTTTTATTGCTATTTTTTTTTTTCAGGAGCCTTTTTCGCGGTTTTTTTTGAAATTTTGTTTTTTTTTCCTGCAAATTTTTTTTTGGGAGCATTCTCATCGCATTTTTTCCGCAGCATTTTTTTTTTGCGTCTTTTTTTTTTTTTGTAATTCTTTTTCAAGGCAACGTTTTTCTCTTTCCTTGCTACAACTTTGTTACTCACTTTTTCTTTTATAATTTTTAACCTCTTTTGGTGAGGATGATTTTTTTTGTTATGACTGAATTGGAATTTATCTAAGTTGCCTACGTATCCTGCAAAGGAATCAAGTCAAACGTAGTTCAAAGTTACAGTTTTATCATACATCAAAGGAGTAACATTCAGTTTTAACTTGTGCGTCAATGAGCATTTTTGTATCAACATATGAACAGTTTATAGTCATGCTAAGGAGCCTTCACATCATCATCATGATGTAGATAGTTTACACTCGTATTAAGGAGTCTTCTTTGATGTATAAAGTTTATGCTCATATCAAGGAGCCATCTTTAATGTACATATAATTTATACTCTTATCAAGGAGTAACTTGGAATTTAACCTCGTACGTCTAGAAGGAAGGGATGATTTGATTCAAGCATCTTCAAATTCTGAAGAAACATTGCCCCTACTTTGATGTTTTTGTTCAACATGAATTTCAAACTTTTGATTGGCGATAATACTTAGCTCCACATCTCGTCTGTGTGTCGCTAATTCTTTAGATGTTTTTGGTTGAATTCCTTTCAAAATGTAATGAAGGTTCCATTGCATTCCTTGGATGCACATCTCGATCACAAATTTCCGACATAATCGATCTTTGCAATTCAGATTCAAATTTCTCCATCGATTGATGTAATCAACAACTATTTCATCCTTCCATTACTTCGTATGACTTAATTCAACCATGCTTACTGTTCGTAGAATGTTGTAGAAGCGATTCAAAAACTCAACTTCAAGTTGGTTCCAACTATCGATTAACGCAGGGCCAAGTTAGTATACCAATCGAATGCACTTTCTTTGAGGGATTGAATGAGTTGTTTGACTAAAAATATCCTTATGTACCAGCGTTGTTACATGTTTCGATGAAGTGATCAATATGTTGTTTGGGACTGCCCCTTCCATCAAACTGCTACAGTTTGGAGGAAGATATCCTTCAGGAATCTTCAAACCAGCAATCCTCATCGAATATGGCTTTGAATACACAAAAGGATGATTTTGATTTTCTTGCATATTTATCAACTATCATACCTGTAATGAAATATTTTAATTCATTTGTCGGAATGAGTCCATCGGCAGAAACATGAATTGTCCGTTCTTCTTCGTTTGTTTTGGATCCAAGCAACTACTTGAAATTATTTTTCAGCACAATTGAATGCCCCAAAATTATTTGGTTCTTCATTTTGCTTTGAGGTAACATTGTTTCGTGCATCATCAATGTACCATTGCATTGTCAGAGTAGACTTACCATTGCTGCTCACCAATTGCGTAATGATGCGATCTTGCTTCGCCAATTGTGATGTGAAGCCTTCCCACCAACTTTGTCAAGTTTGCCAATTGTTCTTCTATGTTTGACGCGTTTGACATCATATTAGGCATGGCAGAGGTATTCACAGCGGAATCTTCAAGGTCATCATCGGTATTCATTTGATCTTGTTGGACATTACCTGTAGAATCCGTAAAGAAATCTTCATTTATTTATTCTACTTTGTTTGCATCAACCTTGTTTTCCAACATTGCTAGCATCCTTTGAACCATTCCACCCACAAAGCCTCGCGGTTAGTTCTTCCGCAAATTAGCAATCCCCTTTCCTTTGCTTCGCGTGGTAGGACCGAATTAGGTCGCACACGTCAAAATACCAACACTTACCTCCGCAACAACATCGTTTGAATCAGCTTTGTCGACATCATTCTTGGACTCCATTTCGATGGTATTGAAGGAAAGAGATGAACGGTAGAGATGGTCCCACTGAGTGTGCCAAATTTGTAGATAATCATTTCTTTTATTTCCTATAAATTCAAAATTACAAGAAATACAAATTGAATACAATAATTATATAATAAATAAAATTATAGGGTCTAATCTCTATGATCCGTTACTTCGATATGTCGTGGATTCGAGGGGCGTTTTCTGTTGGATCTCGGAATGGATTTTTTGTCCAGAGCCTTTGGGCTAGATCTCGATCCGTCAAACAATTTGATTTCTTCTCCCGAGGGTTTTGGACTTTGTTTCGGAATGGACTTGGAGAGGAAGGGCTGATTTTGACAGAGGTTCGGTATCCTTCGAATATCTCTCAATTTCAGCTTCAGATTCTTGAATGTGTGTGTGAGTGAATAACTTTTTCTTAAGGGAATTTTCCCTCTATTTATAGATGGAGTGGGTGTCAATCAATGGCTATGAAGGTACCACATGTCACTCATCTAGGAGCAAAATCTTCCAATATCTTTAATATATATTTGAATATATAATTAATTTTATTTATATGTTTTAAATATATAAATAATTTTTTTATATCTACAACTAGTTATTAAAGTAATTTTGGGCTTTTATATTTTAATAATTTGAATATTGTTATAAAACTAATGATAATAAGAACAAAATAGAGACAATATAGGGAGAAAGAATAGAGAGTAATTTTATTGATTGATATTCTTGTATACAATACTTGTATATTAATAGGGATAAAACCTTAGATAAACTAGGAATATAAGACAATAAAGAAGTCTAGAAGGTATAAGATACCCCAATGGATATTCACATAATAAATAGATTTATAACACTTCCCCTTGAATATCCATTGTACAAGAATTATTCCATTAATAATATCATTGATCTCGAAGGGATAATAATCACCATTAGATGGACATCCACTAAATTTAATAAGTCTTTGAATTCCATGAATCTTCAGGATTCATAACACTCAATGAATCTTCAGGATTCATAATACTCCCCCTTGATGTTCATTGCATAAAGAATATGCCTTGTTAAAACCTTACTAGATAAAAACTCAATGGGAAAAAAAACATTCTAGTGAAGGAAAAAGAGTACACTATTCTTAATGCGTAAATCTCTCCCCCCGATGAGATAAACTTTCGAGATCTTTAATTTGACGCAAACAAATTTTATATCTCAATTCCTCAAAGGTTGTGATAGAAGGGCTTTAGTGAATAAATCTGTAAGATTATCACATGACCATATTCGAAGCACATCAATTTCACCGGTATTTTGAATTCTAAAGAAAAATTTAGGTGAAATATATTTTGGCCTATTTCCTTTGAATAATATATCCTCCTTTTAACTTAGTTATACAAGTTGCATTATCTCAATATAGAGAAGTTGGAATATCTCTTCAGGAGAATAAATCACAACTCTCTAATATATTGAATTATACCTCAATCATACACATTCTCAACATACTTCATGAATGACAATTATCTTAGCATGATTAGAAAAAGTTGCGACTATAGTTTGCTTTGTATATCACCATGATGTAATAGTATTACCAAATGTAAATAAATAGTCAGTTTGAGAATGTGTCTTATCCAGATAAGAAAGATAACTAATATCGGAATACCCAATTAACTTTGGGTCATTTTTACTTGAATAAAATAATTTGAAATCAATAGTTCTTTGGAGGTATCTAAAGACATGTTTAACAACATCCAATGTCGTTATGTTGGTGAAGAACTAAAACTTGCTGATAAATTTATAGCAAATACTATATCAAGTCGTGTGCTATTTGTAAAATGCATTAATGCTCCAATAGCATTCAAATATGGTACTTCAAGACCATTAGTTCTTCATTATCTTCTCGAGATCTAAATATATCTTTATTTACATCTAATGACCTCATGAACATTGGATTACTTAATTAATGTCCTTTTTCCATGAAAAATCTTTTCAAAACTTTGTTGACTGATATAGAAAGATTCTATCTTTTACATGTTCAATTTGTAGTCCAAGACAAAACTTGGTTTTTCCAAAACCCTTAACTTCAAATTTCTGCTTTAAGCAATTTATAACTTCATCATGGAGCTCTTCTAGAGTCCTAATGAGATTAATATCGTCAACATATATAGCAAGAATTACAAATCAAATTCTGATTTCTTAATAAAAATGCATGGACAAATTTGGTCATTCTTATATCCCAATTTCAATAAAAATTCACTAGGACGATTGTACCGCATGCGTCTAGATTATTTTAGCCCATATAACAATTTCTGTAATTTTATAAAATAATTTTCTCGATAGCCATTAGAAGCCTTGGATAAATTGAATCTTTCCGGGATTTTCATATACATTTTATTTTCAAGGTTTTCATATAAATAAATTGTAATAACATTCATTATACGCATGTCTACCTTTTCATAAACTGCCAAACTTATAAGACATCATAGTGTAATAGTATCAATAATGGGTGAATAAGTTTGATCATAATTAATACATGACTTTTACGAAAAACCTTGTGCCACATGTCATGATTTTTACCTTACGACTTCATTATTCTCATTACGTTCTTGCGCAAACACCCATTTATAACACATATGTTTTACACCATTTGGCGTATAGAATACAGGTCCAAAAACTTCTTGCTTTGCAAGCAAATTTAACTATGATTAAATCGCATCTTTCAATTGAAGCAATCAATTCTATGCCAACATTTTTTAACTCATGAAGGATCGAAATCCTCATTATCCTTGAAAATATCAAGGGCTGCATTATATGCAAAACATTATCAATAATAATTTTCCTTTGATCCCAACTTTTATTATAAGTAGTAAAATTGATAGAGATTTCAAAATTCTCTTCATCATTTGTAATTGGAACATTTTCATCAATTGTCCCTTAGTTTTCTTTTTCTATTTCTTCAATATGATCTTTTGGATCATTTAATCCTCTTTTCTTTCAAGGATTTTTATTTTTAGAACCAAGGAGTCAACCACGCTTCCGGTGTGTTTTTCATTCAACAACTATAGAATTTACATTTTGTCCTTCAAGGACTTCTATTCATATAGGAGTATCTATGGTTGGAATATGCGATTTAGTAACTCTTCTGGAGTCTACAAAAGATTCTGGCAGTTGATTTGCAATTCGTAACAAATAAATTATCTTTTGAACTCCCAGTACATTCACGCTTGTGAAGGGATCTAAATGGCTCAAAAATATTTTCCACACGAGTTCTAATTTATGCCATTTACTTTCTCCCCCTAATTTGGGAAACAAATTCTTATCAAAATGGCATCAACAAATCTTGCAACAAAAGATCATCTTTCAAAGGTTCAATATATCTTACAATAAACGGGGAGTCATAAATAGTTCAATGATATTGTTTGCTTTTACCCACTTCAGGTGGGAAGACTATTAAAATACTACCACATCAGGTGATAAGACCATTAGTCTAGTGCTAAGATACACATTTAAAAGATTACCGCTTTTGGTGATAAATAACAAATATCTATCATATAAATATTAGATAGATAATATAGATAATCATAGTATTAGAATATCAAAAAGATAATATAGGATAACATATCAAACATAATATAACACATAGTTCTATTCCACTTCTGGTGGTTATTGATATTTTGATATTTAATCTTTATCTCAATAATTGCAATATAATAATCAAATTCATGATGACCATATGAATATATATCCATATCTATTATCACAATAATGGACAAAAATACGTAAACGAATATGACCTCTTCAGGGATCATAATTTTACTAACATTCAATCTCGAGAATTATATTATAACTTGCCAATCATGTTTCCTTATTTTTTTCATAAAAGAATAATTCTAAAAGCTTTTATACATAATATTTAATTTCAAAATAAAAATCTTTGTCCATTGAGTTGGTTCAATTGGAACATATCTCAAATAAGAAATATTATGTTAAAAGCCAACAATAATGGACAAAATTTATAATAACTTGATGGTCTCAAAACACAAGTGTTTCAATATATAAAATAGCATCCCAAGATGCGATGGGGAGATTTGATGTCATTAATAATGGTTTAGCAATTAACTATAACATTTTGATAAATAATTCATCTAGACCATTCTTTGTGAACATGAACTACTGGATGTTCAACAATTATTCATATAAACATGAAATAAGAATCAAAATATGCAAAGAAAATTCACCAGCATTGTCAATGGTAAAGTTCAAAAGATAGTAAAGATAATAGTCAAAAGTTAATCTACTCACTTTATAAATGGTGTCTTGAAGGCTTTTATAGTGCTAAAATTAAGAAAACATTTTTTAAAGTTTCAATGTACAACTTGTAAAATTTTTCTAAAAGTATATTCACCATCTTACCCTTAACAAACAATTACCATGATATCCTTTAAAGAAGAAATAATAAAACTAAATGATAATAATAATTACCAATATGATCGAAAAATATAATTACTTTAAGAGAAATAGTGAAATACAATATAATTGAAAAATATAATATCATAGTTTCATCCTTGAAAGAGAAATGATAAATAATCAGATTCTCCATTAATGGGAATTAAAAGATGGATCAGTGGGTCTAAGTGGAAAAAAAATAATTAAGGATTTTTTTTCAATTCTAAAATATTTTTTCTATTTAAACATAATTTGAATTCATAAATAAAACTGATACTTTTTTAAAAATATATATATTTTTAACAATATGAATTTATTTAAATTTTTAGTAATAAAATCCTTAGACAAATAATGTCATAAGGTAAAACATTGTTATATAAAAAATGTTCATGACAAAATAAATAATAATAATAATAATAATTTATTGAGAAAATATGTAGAATTACACTTGAAAGAAAATAGCACATAAGTAATGGAACATAAAAGTGAAGTTTCAAGACATCTTTTCATCTTTTTCATCAAGAAATTATTATTATTAAAGATTTCTGAACTCATGATAGTACTACGTTCTTCAATACCGAATTAAATTAAAGCTGCAAGACCCTCATTGAATGCACGAGCAAACGCATCAACTTTTTCCCTGGAATTAGACATACCAATCTCCATGCCTCGTTCTTCTGAATCCCTGCAACCACTGAAAGAAATAGCACCAGTTTGATCAATGGAAGTGCATTCAAATTTGATGGGTTTTCCCCATCCAAAGTCCAATTCATAGTAATTATACTTTGGCGATCCAGACACTGCTACAGTCCGCTTCCAATCTATTTTCGACACCGTCGTAATCCACGTTTCAGAATCTGCCAATACTTCATCTTTATTTCTCAATTTCTCGTGCAATATCTCTCCAAACTTCTCTACAAGTGTCGGAAATGCATCCTCCCAGAGTCCAACAAGTTCTTGATTATTTGCGTGTAACAAGCAGGACGTTAGGCTGTTGCCGAAGTAGTTTTCCGGTATCGGTGGGTTGACTCTACATCGACAGTCGACTGGTAATATGAAAGATTCCGAATCTTCAGGATGACCGTACTTTACTAGACAAGTCCATACGTAGGCACATGTTATGGTAAAAGTTGACAAATGTTTGACTGACGGTCGTTTTGTCCGTACCATGTTCTTGAGCTTTTGTATGTCTTTTTGGACAAGTACAAACGTTTGCCTGATCTTCTTGTCTTTCTCATCACTTGGTGGCTGTGTTTCTTTTCCATTTAGAAGATTCAGGCTTTTCATTTGTTTCAAGAAAAGTGAAGCTAATCCCTTTGAATCTTTAATCACTGATCTATCAAAAAGTGGCGGTGCAGGAAATGAAACATCTTCATTTTCTTCTCCTCCATGCTTGGATCTCAGAGCCCATGTTTTCATAAAACGGAAGATGCTGCTCGCATCTCCAACCACGTGGTGATTTGTGATTCCTATACAGATTCCGGCACCCGGGAATAAGGTTACTTGAAGTGACAGCACCGATGAATCCCCATTAGCTGAGAATATTAGTTGAGGGATGAGAGGGTAAAATTCAGGGCAGTTTCGTGGGTAATTTGAAGTGAGATATTTGAAATTATTTTGGCGAGATTCTGCAAAGATTATAGAGACGGCATCGCCGTTACTGTATCGGATTTCTGGATTTATTGTTGAATCTGATGGATATATAAAATTTCCAGCTAAGGGAGAGAAAAGTTTAAGTGTGGATGAGAGTGAATCTTTGAGTTTGGGAATGTAACTTTCAACGAACTGAGTATGGCTGATAGGAAGCTCGTAGAATACTAAGCGTTCAATAGAGGATAAGTTAATCCATACCATGTCGAAAAAAGTAAGTGGTAGAGACATAGACGATATCTCATTCGTCACGGCAGTTTCCGGCGTCGAAACCGCGGCATAGTATTGCT
>JAHSUH010001672.1:0-17245 GCA_025388415.1 Cynanchum wilfordii
GGCGATGATCAATAGCAGTGTTAGTCGACCTATGGCATTGTGCACGTTCTAGGGAGTAGGTTTAGTTGCCTCCAATAGCTAGTTACTTAATTCCCAACCCATGATTACTTTCTTTTTACACCTTTATCTCGCTTTTTCCGTGATGTTCTCTGGTAGGTGCTGAAAGTCAGTTGAGGTCCGTGCTCGAGGTAGAACGGTTAGGGAAGGGAACTCCATTTTGTGTTGTTAGATTAGTTTCATTATGGGGGACGCAGGTCGAGACGCATGCAATGAAAATAAAAAAGCCTTCTCTCAGGCAACGAATTTTAAACAATGTGAGCTTGGGCCAGTCTTGAATTTCACCACATATCCTTCTTTTTCCCTTGCATTTCCACCAAAAAAAACAAACAAAAAGAACAAGAAGGCTGTGCTTCCCTTCTATTGGTTTTTTTTTACACCGAACAGCGCGTGCTATTCATCACATGGGACTCCCTTTACTGGTTGGGGGAGGGGGGGGAGAAGAGCGCGGCCGACGATTTTTAAAGCTTTCACCACCCACCGAGGGAAAAAAACAGCCGTTCGCGAAATTACACACGTGCAGGCGGCGATCCCGTGGGGAGGTGGTCCAGCCCCCGATCCTGGTGGGGCTGCCCCTGTTCGTTTGCTGGTATCAAGGCCCGCCCGGTCCCCTTTGGAGCATTTTGCATTTCAAAGACGCATGCTTTTCATGTCTAATGTGGGGAAAAAAGATAAGGAAAATAAATTGAACGCAATGACTATAGTGACACACGAATAGTGAAAATAAAAAGTACACAAGGTGAATTTTTTCGTTGTTGTTGTTGCTATAGAGTTCGTGAAATTGCATCGCTAAGCAAGCGTGGCTATAGTCTGTAGCGCAACATCGCAATTTAAAAGCTGGATACAGATCAGGAAGCTTTATAATATTAACAACGCTGAAAAAAATATCGTTTATTCAAAAGAAAGAAAGCAATTTTGGTGATAACTGCGTAGGTTCCGGCGCTCTTCGCTATTTACTTTCTGCAGATTGTTTATGATCTATTCTAGATTCAATGACAGCAACAAGTCCCTCAGAGAAACTTGTTCCACGACAGCGAGCGATGCGTGCATCTTCTGCACGAGCTCCAGCAAATCAAAGGACGATCCCCCCGTCCCGGTGTCGGCGTTCTGCACACTACTATCGCTTATCGAGTCGCCTTCCCCGGCATCGGAACAGAGCGGTAGCGCAGCCATGGTGTCAAGAACGATGCCCGCTGTGGGGTGCGAACGCTCCTGCTGAACCTTTGCGTTTTTTGTCGGAAACAATGTGGTCGCCATTCGTCGAACAAAGTCAGGCGGCGCGGCGGCATTAAACCCCGCACAAGCAGAAGCTTCATACCCTGCGGCCCTGTCTGGTGTGCCGGCTCTGGCCAGCCATAAAAGCGATGGTGCCAGCGGTGGACTCCCCATGGCTGACGCTTCGCGCGGGGTAGATGACCTAATTGGCATGGACGGTGTGACACCGTTTCCCACCTGCGGTAGAGAGAGCGGCGACATGTGGGCCGACGGGAGTCGGGGGAGTAAGGACGGCGAGGGCATTCCGCGGGTTGGCATCAAAACAGTAGCAGGCGCCGAGGAGGACGTGCACTGCGACTTTAAAGAGCCATTTGGAGATGATGTCGCCCGGTCGCGGGCAGCTGAGCCCATGCGCATTGTGGGTGAGACTATGAAGGCTCCCGAAGCGGCTGAAGTGCATTCAAACACCTTTCCATGTAGCGTGGAGTCACCCTTTCGCGATGGATGATGTGTTTCTGCGAAATCCAGACCTGCAACTCCGCTTGACAGTCGAGTGCTTTGTCTCCTCTGCATGAGGAGCTGCGTGCGCGCGAGCGCGTTGGTGGTGACTGTGATGCGAATAAGATCTGCGATACACCACTGCTGCGTGCGAGTATATTCCATAACAAGTTTAGGAAGCTCCTTCTTGCTGCCATGGATGGTAACTAAGAATTGCTTTACGTTGCTGGTGCCCGTAGCGTCAGCTTCGGTGTCGACGCGACCGCCACTTTCCACACTCCAGGCTGCAATATTGTCGTTAGAGCCATTGTTCTCGCCCTCTTGTAACAGGCGCTGTGGCGACATGTACCGTCGGATATTGTTCACCCGGAGATAGGTATACAAGATGCGCCCCAACGTGTTTAGCTCTTCAAGCTGATCGCAGCTGGACAGAATGGAGTTTTCGAAGTTAGCGTAACGATAGTCCATCAACTCCCATTGTTCTATGACAACATCATTGTAAGTTACAACGAGGTAAAGTGGGCCTGCAAAGCTCAGATCTTTTTCCTCCCAGGGGCCCTCGGAGGCCGCCTGCTTGGCCAGGGTGAACCACAAATCTTCAGCTTCAGTGAAAGCCCCAACATCAAACATGCGAAGGCCGCCAAAATGAAAGGAAACAAGTCTTCCAGAGTTCAGAGAATGACCATCGCATTGTTCACGGCGCCCGTTGCGAATGAGTCGCAAAAAATTCACCAACAATGGAGTATTATCTACGGTAGTTTTATATTCTTCCATCTATACTTAGAAAAAGAAAAAGCGTAAAATAGGAGAAAAAAGATGAAAGTATTCATAATATGGGTGCTAGAGATAATTCACGCACCCATCAAGCTACGAAACACGGAGGTACAAGTCTCAAATGTGAAATTGAAGGAAAGAATTTTTTTGAAAAAATTCGGTTTACCACCTTGTCGTTGATTTTAGTTTAGGAGCTCTGCATGAGTTCCAACGTGCATTTGATGTACGTGACATTCTTTTTTTTTTGTTTACTGAGCTCAACACATACTCTGTAATTGCTGGAATGGTGCAGTATGGGACACTATGAAGCAAAACAGTGGAGTTTTTACAACGCGACAAAGCTCCCCCTCCCCCCGTTGGGAAGAAGATAGGTAATCTCGCCGCCTTTCAATGAGGCGCTGAGATCATGGGCCGGGCTTACCCGCACAGCACCGAGCAGAGTGTCACTGGAGTAATCAACTTTACGTCCTCTTGCTCAAAGCTTGAAAAGCCTACATCACCATGGGCCCTTGCTCGAAGACTTTTGCGTGCAGCTGGTAGCCCCGACGCAGTCTCTGTACATGCTTATGTTGATTCAATGAGAAAATAGAATCCGAATAAAAGATAATGAGCAACACATCCCTTTGTAACGATATCATATAGACGATATCAAACTTTCTCAGGTAAGAAAGTAAATAGATACGCATGTAAAAAAGACAAAAAAAATGGAAGCAAAAAAATCATAATTTCAAGGTAATACAAATGGGTTACTACAGCCTGCAGTAATTTTTTCCGAGTAAATTTAGGAAAAAAAATTAGCTCGTCCTAATGGTTGAAAACAAATCATAATTGCTGCTCTCATAAGCAGTATTCTAAGCGGACAGAGGGGGAGGGGAAGAAAGCTACCTACACTAAGTCTGAATATAAGAAGCAAACTAATAAAAACCTACATGATGCCTTCAAGTTATAAATATATTCCTACACGTCTGCACTTTTCCGATATATTTTTATAATTTTCATTTTAAAAGATAATGCAGTTCTGCTACCAACCTCAGAGAAACCCTGCTCTAAGTGAAGAAATTAGTTCCAGTTGCGCACAATCTTTCCGTCCCAGTTCAGCCGGTCACCCTTTTGCATAGTGTAGTAGCGGTGCGTCTTCCATCGCCGCCATGGACTACCAGCCTTACCCCAGTGTGGGTTTGCAGACCAAAACCTCTCAATTCGTTCATGCAATAGTGGCTCGAAATGACGAATAAGGCCCTGCACGGGCCACGCGGCGGCCGTGCCAAGAGCGCAGATAGAGCGGCCCTCGATCTGCTTCGATACATCCCACATGGTGTAGATATCCTCTTTTTTCGCATTGCCATGCACAAAACGCCTCATCATCTTCTCCAGCCAAGGGGCTCCCTCACGACATGGTGTGCATTGCCCACAGGATTCGTGCTGGTAGAACTGGGAAAGTCGCTCAATAGCATTGATGACATCGGTGGACTTGTCCATGACTATCACCGCCGCCGTCCCGAGGCCGGTGTTATATTTCTTCAAGTCGTCATAGTCCATCAAGACATTATCACAGATGTGTTGGGGGATGAGCGGGCACGAGGAGCCGCCCGGGATAACGCACATCAAGTTATCCCACCCACCCCGGACCCCACCTGCGTGCCGCTCGATCAGGTCACGCAGCGGAATACTCATCTCCTCTTCGACCGTGCAGGGGCGGTTGACGTGTCCAGAGATGCAGAACAGCTTTACGCCGGCGTTGTTCTTACGCCCGAAAGAGGCAAACCACCCAGCGCTTCGGCGCAGAATCGTTGGCGAGACGGACACCGTCTCACAGTTCGTTACGGTGGTCGGGCAGCCATAGAGCCCGACGTTGGCTGGAAAGGGCGGCTTCAGTCGTGGCTTACCTGGACCGCCCTCCAGGCTCATAATCATGGCTGTCTCCTCACCAC
Source organism: Cynanchum wilfordii (assembly GCA_025388415.1). Classification (NCBI taxonomy): domain Eukaryota; kingdom Viridiplantae; phylum Streptophyta; class Magnoliopsida; order Gentianales; family Apocynaceae; genus Cynanchum; species Cynanchum wilfordii. The sequence goes on from JAHSUH010001672.1 coordinate 4,476, forward strand.
AGATATACGCACCAGCACCGCAATAGGTGTAGAGGTCAAAGTCCCAGCCACTACCACAGGCGTTCTTGCCCAGATAGCCCTTCGCATAAGCCTCGTAAATTGCCTTATCAACCGCGCGGTACTCGTTATAGAATTCACCACGGATATAAATGTACCCGTACCGAGCCCGCATCGCAAAGCCGGCAACGAGGGACCCCTCCACAAGTTTATGGGGATCGTGCCGCATAATTTCACGGTCCTTACACGTGCCTGGTTCGGACTCATCGCAATTGACGACAATATAACTTGGTCGGTTATCCGGCTTTTTCTTCGGCATAAAGGACCATTTCAAGCCCGATGGGAAACCGGCTCCACCCCGGCCCCGCAGCCCACTCGCTTTGATCTCATTAATAATCCAATCGTGTCCTTTGAGAAGGAGATCTTTCGTCCGGTACCAATCACCACGCCTTTCAGCTGCTTCAATATCTGTCCCAAAGTCATTGTAGAGGTTTGTAAAGATGCGATCCTGGTCCTTCAAACCACCGTGTACGCGCTCCAAGAGCACACAACTACTTGAGAGAAATCCCGCCGCCCTACGCATCCGTCAATACTCTAAATATTATTTTCCTAAACGATCAATTCGTAAAACTACTCACTAGAGAACTAAAACACTGTGGTCGCACCGTAGCTTCAGTGACCAGCAAAAAAGAAATGCTATTACAACCTCCTAGTTCTGCTTTTTGCTTCTTAACCAGATGTGTCTCTACAACTACTACATGCAGCGCATCATGGCACAACGATTAAGAAATAAAGGAAAGAAAAGAAATCGAAACAGTCACCACAACATACGAGATCGTCCCCGAGCAACAAGTTAATGACATCGAAAAAAAAATTAGTAAATATTTATTTGTTTTTCAGCAACAGGTGAGGTAAAGAACCATAGATGTGAAAAAAAGCATTCATAAGTCGGAAATTAGCAGTGATAAAAGGAAAAAAAAAAGCATTGGATAGGACCTAAAAGGTCACGTAGTGACATGAGGGATAGGCGCGCGACATGTCCTTTTCTTGCCCCACATTCATTCAAAAGATAATAACCAATTTTCATTCAGCAAAAACGACAACAAAAGAGTATTAAATATGTTTTTCCCGAGTAATACTAGACATATGAATACATGTTCGAAATTAATTCCTCAATGTTTACTTAACTTTTAAGCTTGTAGAAACATCCCTCCACTCCTCAATAATGTCACTGCCGGTTAACTAAATATGGAGTGGTAAAATAGTAATCATATGTTGCACACATCTTACTTTTTATCGAAAACACTAGAGACTATTCTGCACCGATGAGAATGTTAACAGATGCCCCAAAATGTACAGCAAACACACCCACAACAAGCCCAGGCATCTCTAACCGTTTTGTCAGGGAAGGGGGGTGAGAATATAGACATCAACAATTTTCACCCTAAGACAGGCTGCGTGGGGATGGCCTCTAGAAACCCCCCACCACATTCATTGAAAATATTTGATCTGAACGACCTGAATTTCTATTGGCTAAGAATAGCCACAAGCAGTTTTTCCCACAGAAAGCATATGAGTCTGTGCTTTTTTTCAAGTTGACATTTTATTTGCAAGTACTATTATAATAGGATCCGTTTCTTTCACCCTTTACTTCAACTGAATCATTTCTGAGAAAAATGGCCTCGTACTTTTGTAAGGCCTCGTAATTGTACTTTACCAGGAACACCTAGAAGTGCTCTATGTTCTACATTTTTTTACTCCACAATATCCCATGCTAAGGGCACCATTCGGCAAAAAGGACATCGACCAATCTGCTGAGCATCATTTACACACAACACGTTGCTACAGCACCATAGCCTGGCAAAGCAGCCCTCTCTGGGCTTTTCCAAGCAAATGGCGCATATATCCTCATCCATAGCCTCCACAGAATCAGGTGTGACTGGTTCCATCACGTTTTGTGCACTATTTACTAAATGGTCATCTCTATTGTGATTGTCCACATTTCTTGGAAGCTGAATGTCAATCTCATTGCAATTGGATTGGGAAAAGACTCTTTCCTCCATGTTTTGTACTTCGGGGAGGGATCTTCCCATTATTTCTTTATCAAAGCAGGTATATAACAAGGCACGAAATAAAAAATCAGAGAGAATACGGAAAGAAATGCTGGTGAATCTAATTTTTCTTTAATTTTTTAAAAGGGAAGCGAGGGTAATAAAAATTTTGATGAATAGTAAAACATGGAAATAGATGAAAACTCAGGTTCAAAAAATCCATGGTAGCTTTTTTTGCTTTTAGTAATCTAGTTAGACTCTGATTATGGCTGAGATTCAGAGCTGCTTCAGATTTTAAGAAGCTCTAAGCTAGGCCAAAGCGAAGCACGAACACAAAAATTTCACTGCTCGTAAACTCATTTTAATAGTAAGCTTGCGAACTTTTAAACGTTTATGCATTAAAGTTTAATCAGACAGGCTATTCAGTGATGGATTTCCCTCTATGAGAAGGATATGGGAATGGAACAAAAACAAATAACAAAGGACGGCGGCAGTACTAATTGCAGATGTCGAAGCATTCTCCATAGTTAAGATTAATCACAATAGACGTTCATTTATGATCCATCGTACCCGTTTGGCCGCGGGACTGGGACGTGTACGCAGAAGCCTTTGCATTTGCTCTGTGAGAGGCTTCCTGCTTCTCTTTTCGGATTCGAATGTTTTTTTCACGGTTGGCGACAATTATTTGTTGCGATACCGACTTCTCCTTTTTATAGCTGGGGTAAGCCTTGCAATCATCACTACCATTGCACCATATCTGCTCCAGCTGGCCGCTGTCAGTCCCTATAGGACTTTCCTCCGATTCCGATTCTTTTCGAGAGTGAAAACGCCTAGTGGCCTGTCGTTTGCGGAGCACCTTCTGGCGGTAGTGCATGTAGTCCTTGTTATCCGGGAGGGATGTGATATCCATTAGCTGCCGAAGGTCATCGGCGACTTTAAGTGGTACGCAGTCTTCGAGTGAAGGGGCATCCTTCGGTAGTGGGGCTACTTTACGCATTACAACCAGTCTGCGCACGACTTTTAGGGAAAGACGCTGCGGGAGGTCGTACTCTAAGTTTAGGCAAGGGTGCCTGGGAAGCTCATCGCGAGAGTAGTTGTCAGTGGTGGGAAACCAAAAAGCCAAGCAGCCGCCCACGCGCAGGTGCTCAGCGGCAAACAATACCAAATCTAGCGCTACCTCATGGGTGCCGTAGGGGGATACTAAAAACTTTGCTGACTCGTTTTTTACGTCGTCTGAATTCTCTGAGAATGGGGAGTAGTCCACCTTCTCGATTCTTTTCCGCGGCTCGCGGAGACCGTAGGGAGGGTCAGTCAGAATCACGTCAAAAATTTCAATCCCCCGAAAGCAACACTTCCAGTTGGAGAAGTTCATTCGCACACACTCAGGTAGGCGTAGTCCGTATAACTTAAAGTTTGATTTCACAGACGGCAGGAGGCGCTCCTCCGCTGTCAGAACAGATAGCTCTTCCTCCGAGTAAGCACTAAGCGCTAGTTGGCGTTGCTGTTGCATTTGGAGGCTCGAAGAAACTTTTTGGCTGCCGCTCCGCATCGCGCGGCCGTCGCTATCCATGCCGATCGTATAAGCGCCGAAGTGCGCAGCCGAAACGAGCAGGCTGCCTGTTCCACAAAAAGGATCGCAAACGTAGTAGGACGGCCCAATACCGCATATATTCGCCATCGCAATGGCCTCTTCCGGCGGCATCGAGGTCGTCCCGATGTACGGCCGCTTTCTGAGGTCGTACTTTCTCAGCATTTGACATCGGTTCGACTCACAAAGCTGGAGGAGGTGAAAAGCGCGCCGTACGGGACCGTCAGACTTCCATGGGCCCTGGGATCGAGGCGGCGCGTCTACAACGGCATGTTGAATCATAATAAAAAAGCGATAAGACGGGGATTTCAAATCTATAGCACACGGCAAGCGATCTGCGTTGGGCCGTTGGGTGATGAAAAAGTCCGCAATCTTCTTTTTTTCATCCATGCTATACCTCTTACCAATCGTCTCCACTACATAACAAAAGGTACCATGCAAGAATTGGTCCTCATTTTCGCCAAGAAGGACGGTCGACGCTTCTTCTATTTCAGGAGCCCCATCCTTCCGATCCAGGCGCCATTGCATAAGGACCTCAAGACTGGAGGACCCTTGCAAAAGTGCATATATCCCTCGTAGAAGAATGCATCGGCTAGCTATTTGCTTCATCTGTTTTTCAACCTCATCTTTTCCATTTCCATTACTATCAAAGACGCAAAATTGATGGTCATCCTCTTGAAGCCAGTCCAAACCATCCACAATGGTGATATCGATTTTTAGAGCGCGTGCAACCGCGATGAACTCTGTCAAACGAATCTTGGAAAGCGAAGGCGACGATGCAAAAACTGCAACGAACCTCATCCATAACAATAAAACACTACTAGTAGATATATACTCTGTCCCTATTTAGTTAAATAAAAGTTTTAGGTAGGTTTTTTAAAAATCCAACCTAAATGAGGGGGAAAAAAGTATAGTAATTACACGGTCAAGTCAGGTACAACTTTGGATAAGACTAGATGACAAATAAAAAAGAAAGGCTCTTATTTGATGGCAATAAAAACTGAAAACCAACAATGCAATCAGAAAGGAGGGGTGAACGCATGTCTTAGGGATCGCACTACAACTTTCGATACAAAAATAAAAATAATATGTCTCTTTTTTCGTAGAAAACAACAGCATTCTAAAGAAAAAATAACTCTTAAAAGGCGCCGTAGAAAATGAAGTCATTAGTTTTTTTTTCCAAGTAACCCACTTCCCAAATGTGCACACATGGTGAGTGTTCCCTCGAGGACATTTGCCTGAAGACTTCTGCGAGATAAAAATTGCCGGTGTCTACCTTTTCCTCCTCACAACGTGACAGTTGGGGATGCCTAATCTCACCAGCCAAGGAGCCTATTAATGGAATGAAACGTAGAAAATGCAACAGTAAGTGTGATTATCTCCGCTAAGGCAAGAAGAGTTCAGACCTTTGTAATAACTGGTCAAAGCTTCAGCACGTTGGTAATGATTCGGAGTGGAGAACAAACTCTAACACCCCTCACACCTTAGCCCTTATTCATTGTTTTCATCATTGAATTCCTTGCTGATGGCAGTAGGTCGCGCAGCCTCGCGCTATGGGACAGGCTCAAGTTGAGGTGCATGCAAAAAAAAATGTGGGAATATACGGGCTGCCTCCGTTGTCGTTTTTTTGTTAAAATGAGCGTTGAGGACATTTTTTTCGTACCTTCAATAAAATTTCTGACAGACTCACATTCGTTAAATTATCCTTTTGACATGATTATTCTTGCAAAGGGATTCAATGTTGTGCAGAAAAATTATACTACTTGGTGATTGCGACGAAGAAAACAGCACGCCATATCAGAGTGTTATTCATGCGATCAAATTTTTTTGCATCATAAAGTTAAATTATCCCCCTTGACTGGTCCCAGATCATAGATGATACATACGGAAGTAACGCTAAATATACATATGGAGACAAATATCGAAATATCACTATTAGAGCACTGTGACCTAGACAGGAAAGAATAATAAATCATCCATGTCTTTCTTACAGCGCTAACTACATCAATAGATACTGATGCGACAAGGGTAAAAACTAGACCACTTATTTTCTACGCCTCTTCGCCAGAGCGTGCGTACAGAGCCGCCAGTCGAGGATCCTCCGCCAATCGTTGCGCAAGCCGCTCGTACTTCTCACTCGCTTGATCAACATGTTTTGCCAGGCGTTCATCGACGACCTTTATTCTACGCGTCGCCTCTTTGCAGTAAGCCGCGAATTCCTCGGCCTCTTTCCCACCGTCAATCGCTGAGGTGTTCATCCTCTTCTTGTAAAGCTGCTGGCGCTTATTGAATTCCTCCTTCTCCTTGTCAATCCGCATCTGCATAATCTGACCACGCTGAATAAGACGCTCTTTCTGCTCCGATAGCGCGGCGTCCCGGACGAGCCTCGCCTGCTCCGCGGTGAGCTTGACGGAGAGATAATTGCCATCGAAATTGGAGAGCAGCTTGAGCTTGGCGATGTACGGGGCGAGGTAGTCCTTCTGGGACTCCTCCTTCCGCAAGCGCTCCGCGAGCTTTAGCGCGAGCTCAGCCTCAGTCTCATTGGTGCGATTCCTCAGGGTGTCGTAGGTGCTGAGCACGCGCTCGACCTTCTGGTGGTCCTTTTCCAAGGTGTTCAGCAGCTGAATGTGTTCCTCAAGCTTCGCACGGACCTCAGCCTGGCACTCCGACTCCATCGTTGAGAGCCATTTTCGCTCAGTGTAGAGCTCAAGGTCGTTGAGGGGATCCAGCCCAGGGACGGTGGTGACTTTCACCGGGAGATCAGGAGGCCGCTTTGAGGTCGAGGAGGCGATGTAGACCTCCACTCTAGAAGAGACCTTCGTGAACACGTGAACGGGCCGGATGATACTGCCTTCAGAGTAGTGGAAGAAAATCTTCATCTCCCCAGGGTTGTCCTTGGAGGAAGCCGGGCAAGTGAAGACCGCTTTGGCAATGTCTTTATAGAAGGGGACCTCTTCATTACGTAGGAACTTTTGGCTAAGTCGTATCGGCACGAGACGAGGAGATTCAGTTAAGTTGGACACATGCCCTATGTTCACAATATTTTCGTGCGCGTATATGTCACTCAGCTCCTCTGGCTTATCAAAAGTAGCACTTCGGTAGCATAAACGATCGGTACGACCTTTATAATATTCTTTGATCTTCCTGATGGAATGACCGTCGTAGAAGAGTTCAATACGCTTATGCAAACCATCTTCACGAACTTTGGAGTAGAATTTCATTATTCTTTCTTGGCCCGGTTTGAAAATAAGCACATGGAGACCATCGATAAAAGAACAGCGCATGCGGCCCTTTTCGTACAACTCCTTCAGAACGAAGTTTGGAGGTACCTTCAAAACTTGGCAAGATTCATTGATGTGTTGAATATCAACATCCAAGTTTCCCTGGTTTAACAAGCTACGTCTCTGCAGTTTGTCGGCTCTGTGTTGGTAAAAAAGGTGCAGTTTTTCGTGACCATTACCCTCGGGATCCTTTAGGAAGACCTCTTTGATGCAAAGATTTGGCTGAGAATACTCTGCAAAGACGCGAACAGTTGCATTGGAGTATTTGAATTCTTTGCAGTTTTCCGGATAACGGCTTATGTATTGTTCAGGAGCTATAACCAACTCTTGCACCCAAGAGCGCGGAATTGAAACATTAGACTTTGCAAACATGTCGGTAAATTGAGTTGAGTCCATTCCTTGCGCTAATTCATGAATTGTACGCCGGTATACAGTATTGGATAATGCTGATCCGGCTAAGTCGTAGGTATCGCCCTCGCTTTGGTTTGGAATAACGCTTTCCCACTCCGACAAATCTCGCAGATCAATCGACAAGGAGCTGACCGGAGACTCTGGATTCATGTTTATGTAATAGTTTTTATTGTTGAAAACAGATTCTACACCAAAATAGTATTGATCTGCATCCAATAACGGAATAAGCTTTCCAGTTGCTGGTTCAATAAACGTAACATTTTGCATGTCTTTTCTACCCCCCTCAACACCATAACCCAGCAGTGCAGTGGTCTAATTTGGGGGGTATTCATAGATTTATTCGCATCGGCGCGGTCAGAAGCATTTTCAAGCGACCCATCCTCCTCAGATGGGAATTCAGGATCAGGATCATCGACATGGCGAAGTACGGGACGTTGTTTAACTAAATCTAACAGGTTCAGATGCTCCTCTAGAGGGGTGTCGCTCTCATCGCTTTCAGTGTTGATTTCGGAAAACCACTTATCAAACATATCCTTGCTATGGTCATTCAGACACACAATCGGGTGCGCGTAGCCAACCACTACAAAGGCATTATATCCGGAACCACAAAGCAATGAAACCAACAGAATGCTCATCTCAATACAGTTCCCAGCTTGCCACTTTAACACGGTCTTGGGGAGAAAACCTGCGTGGGAATGTTCTCAACAATGTCGCATTGATTGTCAATGTAAAACTCACTTGAATACAGTGGCTCGTACTGCATATACCTGGCAATAAACTCGGCACATTTCTCCATGTCATACAGCTCATCAAACCTTAAAACGCTCGGGCGGATAAAGGTGCAAATCATTTTCTTTTGACGACATTCATTCTGCACTATAAGGAGTAGTGGCCTTCGTTTTGGAAAATACTTGTGAAAGATTATTTCAAACTGCTCTGTGAACTCTATCAAATAGTTTTCCTGGGGTGAATTATAAAGGTAGGACCGCGGTATGTCAGTAGAATGCAGGATCTGCTGCAGCCGCTCAAATTTCGGAATTCCTTCCATACTAATGGATATGTTGTCTTTTATTAAAGTGTGAGGCCTATCATTTTCTTAATAAAAGAAAATATATACGGTGGATAAAGGATAAGTAACTGAATACGCAGCTAACCTTAGGTGTCTAAGGCTTGATTACACTCCAATCTATACAAACCATTGATCATTACACTACTAGGACTAAAATGTGCAGAATGGTAGAGCAAAATAATTAGATATCGTCTGTCGACAATATTCACACCTGCATGAAGCTAAAATAGTTTTCAAAATTTAGTAGGTAAAAAAAAAAAAAAAAAAGAAAATTAACTAACTTCTACTGACTAATGAACTTTCGATAGCCCCCAAATATTCACCCTTTTGGGATTGATCTAACAATATATATATATATATATATATCCTATAAGTTGTTGTTTTTTAGTTTTCCAGCTGAAGAAAAGCATCTGTTTGAAATTCACTTTTACACCTTTTCAGTTCTTAATACATTAGGCCTAGATACTAGAACACATTCGTAGTGCTTTCGGGAATAAAGATCCCAGTAAAAAATACCCCATGCGGCAGAAGCGACACAGAGACAGGCACAGTAAATAGGTACAACGGTTAACAGATTAATCAGCCCTGGCATGGCAAACATGCCCGTGAGCGTTTGGGGCTTAAACTCTCTGTAGTTCATGTAAGCCGCCTCATTACGTGCGCCAACCTCTGAACCTTTTGTACTACCCGTATACTCGTGAGAAGAACGAGGGTGATGGGCCATTTCCTTCATTTTCGCGTTCAGCACAAACTCCTCAAGTTCTTGCGAAGAATCACCTTTTTTCTCGAGCGCGCTTCGCAAAATATTGCAGCACGCTAACAGGCCTACTCGGTGGGCTGACATAATAAAAATATTCCTCTGCATCATGGTTTCGCAAGACTTATATTGCTTTTGAAGCTTTCTTTCCTATGTTAAGTGAAAAAAAGGCTCAATAGTGAATTACTTATAACTCTTCTATACATTCGGAAAATTTTACATGAATCTGAAAAGCAGTATTGATGAATAGAATTCCTTTGGGATGAGGTAAATCAACTTATAGAAAAAATGCTTAATATCAAAGTCTATTAAGACTTCTAGAGAACAAATGAAATAAGCAGTTGTCAAAGTGATGATTTGCATTACTTCACTGTTGGAGTCATTTTAGAGGCTGAAGTAGCCACTGCATTGAAAATCGATAAAGCTTGGGTTGTAAAAACGGAAGGGTCGCTGATTGGCTGAGACAGAACGACCGTGTTTGTCTCTTTTGCAAGTTCTCCAAATTTATTAATGAGATCCGAGCTAAATGCATGGAGATTGCCTCAGTACTGCGTGTCGTTTTTTCAATAGCTTTAGAGACGATAGCAATGTTATCCGAGATTGCTTCTGCCTTTAAGCGAATCGCCTGCGCTTCTGCCTCCGCTTTTTTCAAGATGGTATATTTTTGAGCGTCTGCTGCCAGCTGCTGGGCTGTTTTTAGTCCCATGGCTTTGTTCGCCTCTGCTGTTGACTCGCCTTCACTTTCGAGAATGAATTTTCGCTTTCTTCTCTCGGCCTCAGCTTGCAAATCCATCGATTGACGTACAAGTTCGCTGACAATGATATCTTTAATTTCATACCGCTTGCATTCAATGCCCCATTCGTGAGCCTCTCTGCGAAGCATGCTGACAATATTTTCGTTCAAGCTTGCTCGTTCGCGAAAGAGATTATCAAGAGTCATACGACCTATTTCACTGCGCATTGTTGTTTGGGCTAAGTTAATCAAGTTATACACTGGATTCTCGATATTGTAACTTGCCTTTTTGGTGTCGACAATTTTCAGGAAGAGTACACCATCAATCTCAACCATAACATTGTCAAATGTGATAGCGGATTGATTTGGAATATCAATGCCTTGCTCCTTAACATTATAATTGTATTGAATCTTATCGATTATGGGTATAACAAACCACCAGCCCGAGTCCAATGTTCGATGGTAACGGCCTAAGCGCTCAACAACGTGCTCATGACCTTTCGGAACGATATTTAAGATTGTATTTCGAGGAGGAGTCTCAATGAAGGAAGAAGGATCCAGCAAGCGTTTCTGCGGTCGTGACTTCATTTTTTTAGCCGAATTAGATGCTGTTGGGGATTCAGGCATTTTCTGACCAGAAGATGGCATGGAAGCCCCATTTTGGTTATAATACTGGAGAAAGACAGCAGCCCTGCGCATTCGAATCAAAAATGATAGCTCAACTAGGATAAGAAAATGAAGCACAATGAGTAAAGAAACCTAAAATAAGATTAAACGTTCATGAAAAGTATTGCAGGTTCAAAATTTCTTATATAGCCCACTTGCTTCCTTCAAATGGTTACATTAAGTTGCAACAATAGTTTGGGAAACACCGTCGACCAATCGTTCGAGTTAGCCAGTGGCAAAATAGAAGGTGCCGACTTCAGATACCTTAAAAATATAGAAACAAATTCCTTCCTAAATAAATGCCTGACTTTTTATACTTTTATTGGTGCAACTTCCGCCCCTCATGCGCTTGCTTTCGTTAATAGGGTGGGGGGGATAGGTTCTCTGAACCGGGTGCGTGGTATGTGGGAAGCGATTTCCTAGCTCCAGGCGGCGCCCGGCAACCCTGAAAAAGAAGAATCTGTATATGATGAGATGATAGTGCTTAAAATTTTGTATGAGCGTGGTGCTTCTGCCCATAGCGTTCCCGAAAATTTAGGACCAAGGAGAGTTTTCGGCACATAAAAACTACCTAGGGGGAGGGGGTCTCGGCGCCCGCATATCTGTAAGGAAAAAAAGTCTTTCCGTCGCGCCAACCAAAAAAAATTTTAAAATGAGGTAAGTTCCCTGCATTAATCGCCCCTCTTTTTATGTTCCTATCTGGCTGTCGTTTGGCCGTGGTCTTCAGTATGCGTCTCCCTACAGTTTTCGGCGAATCGCGGCGGTATGCGTAGCAGGGGTTTGTAAACCTATCTCAGTGTTCTGCCGCGCCTTTGTTCATAGAGCTATCATTCGGTGCGCCATTTTTTTTGCGTTGTGTCTCAGACTAATTTTCAGATTAACAGCTGAGCCAAATATTGCTGAAACGGAGCAGTCTAAAGAAATCAAAAAGCTCCTAAAACAAAGTAAACATCTAGTACTAGTCGCACCATCCCTAAAAAAAAAATAAGAGAGCATTTTATGAAACTGGGATGATATCGGTCCTCGAAAGAAATAGCAGAGATGCTGCCCTCATTCTAAACCTTTTGGCTGACTTTGTCAATAATGTGTATGTAAAACGTATACAGGTAGAACAGCAGGTCGCTCTAGGTAACTCTTTATTTAAACGCAGATCGATCTACTATCAGTAGCCTCAAGGTTGAGCGGAGAACTTTGGATATGAACTCCAGAAATTGTAAAGTGAAACTTTTCAAGGAGTGTTCTAAAAATATGAAGGTGTGCTTGAAAAGTACATGAGGAATATTCCAGCTTCGCGGGAGAGAAGAGGTTTAACTTTGAAGGATCTAAACAATCATCATGACTTCACTTAATTTCAGCAAGCACAGCTTGATTTTAGGACGATAAATGTGAAAGAAAAAAAAAATAGCTCTACAAAGTGATCAAGAGATACGCAGAGGTGGTGGGCCCGAAAAGGAAATCTCTAACTCTTAGTCTGAATTAACAAATAAGGTCCCCTAGTTTACATGAGACACTAATTAACTTCCGATATGAAATGGCTTTAGGAAAACCAGATCGATTTTAAGTGATACTGTAAGCTCATCTACGATAAAAAATTCCAGGCTTTGAGCCTCATCACACTATAAGGAAATTACTTTAATAAACTAAACTGTCACATCAAATGACAATAAAACTGAAAAGGTCTGCTTATTAGAAACCAATAAAAATCACCTGCTAACTGATATGAATGTTGATACATAGGAACCTACTCAAGCGACACTACGTGAAGTTGTTTTCAGAAGCAATGCGTTGAGTTTCTAAAAATGACCTGCAGAAGCATTTGCTTAGCTTAGAAGATTAAAATGAAATATAACATCTTGGAATTGATGGAAAAGATAAAGTATATTGGCCAAAATATATACGTTACAGACAGGTTTCGTCCGCTTGTCTTAACTTAATGTTACATTTTATCCCAACTCAGAGCAATGAGTAAATATGTATTAATTTAGTATTTCACTGTTTGAGATAATTTTCTTGAAACCCCTCTTCATAGATGAAAAGGATTTTTTACATAGTCTTTCGTAGTATATGTGCTGATAGAATATCCGAAATCGATGTGAAACTGCTACAATTTGTTCCTATTATATGCACATGTGTTTGGATTAAAATAACTTCTACGATAAAATTCGAATAATATTACCCTGTGTGTGCTGTAATAATTTTAAGTAATTCGTTTGCTCC
>JAHSUH010001673.1:0-17566 GCA_025388415.1 Cynanchum wilfordii
TATTATTCAATTATAATGAAACCCTAGCTATTCTTTTGTCCTCTCAATTTCTTCTTCAATTCTCACATGGTATCAAAGCCAAGTTAGATATTTGATGGTTTTGTTGGTGGGGAATTGGGTTTTGAAATTTGTTAATCAAATTTTGGTTTGAATTTTGGAGCCGCCGTGGAATTTGTTGGTGTGGCTGCTGGGATTCCATTATTTTTGGAATTCATTGAGGGGGAGAAGGTGATTGCAGAGAGAAGTTGGGAAAGTCAGTGCGGTTTGGAAGCTGAAATTTTGGGAGGAAAGTGAACTCATAGCAACCCATATCATATCCATCCAAACCCAAATCATAACATACAGCTGAATCAAAAATAATTATTCTTTTTTATCTCATCAAAAGTTAGAAAATTTGAGCCATGAAAGAGAAAGCAGACAAGAACCAAAAGGAAAAATAGAGCATCATTTGCAAAACGAAATGGAAACCTTAAAAGAGAGAAAAAGAAAAAGAAAATTAGACACTCACCTTTTTTTTTTTTTGTTAAGCAAATTAGACACTCACCCTATTGCAAAGAACAAGGTGAAAATTGCGGAGAACAAATTTCCTATAATTGCAGAAACAGCAATTCTGCAGTATTGTTTAACTCTGTCAACAAAATTCCCAAAAGAAAACGGTATGGAAGATGAGGAGGGCAAAGAATGAGATAGATAGGCATAAAATTCCATGGATTAGATTCAAGAAAACTTCTGAAAAAAGAAATTAAAAAGGGTTACTTGTCTTAAATATAAAGAAAAAATAATAATAATAAAAATTGGTGTTTTCCCTCAGGCCTTTTTCAAGAACAAAGCTCTAAATACACTCAAAAATATCTCTACACATCTATTTATATTGTGCCAACCATCTGATACACATATATAAAAAAATATATATATATATATATATATATATAAAGGGAGAGAGGTTAGAGGTCCAAATGGTATACTGGCAGTAACCTTAGTAGCTAAGTGAACGGTGAAAAGCTTTCACACAAAATCAACTAGCATTTATATCTTTTTCTTCTTTTGGTTTTTCTTTGTTTCCAAAATATTTATGATTTTAATATTTGTCATTAAATTACACTTCTTGAACTTCTTAAAGATATTAACATAACTAAGTTTTTAACAGTTTAACAAATAGACATTTTCAGTGGAGTAATCTTGCTGAACCTTGCGGTCAACAATGTATGGTAGTGAACGAGGTTCCCAACCACACAAACTAATTAACTTTTGTGCCTAGAAAACAATCAAGATGTTAAATGGTGGAGAAACAAATTATGCAAGAAAGCGCCATATGTAAAAATCAATCTACAAAAACTGTCTCTAAGGAGTTAAATAACAAGAATGGCCCATGAAATTTTTGCATGCAAATGACAATTTAAATAAAGTCAGTGTATTAAATGATGATGAAAAAGATAGTACGATTCATAAATACCAATTTTATTGAAATCCATTCAACATATTCCCATGCAAATGGCCATTTCACGCTGTTGTGTTTAAGCTATTATGGCTCTCCTGTCATAGTGTTTTCCAATATGTGATATATATTTTCAAAGTTGCAATAGCATGACACAATAAAATCATATAAAGCCAAAATTCATTTTCTATTATTTTCTTTTTCTCAAGTAAGTTCCAATGTTACACTTTGATGATGTCTATCCTCAACTAAAAAGCCAAATGCTAACAAGGAAAGGCAGATATCTGCCACCAGTAATACAGATTCTCAAAATATAATCTATATAATTCTATTTACAAATAAGGAGATTTCAAGTAAGAGACCAATAGTGCAGCTTTCTTAAGCCCCGACCTAATTATCCATCTTTGAACAAAAAATGAAAATGCAACAAGTTATATGACCCATTTTCGCATACACTAAAAAGAAAAATTAAAGAATTCAATTTCACAGAAATAACTATAAGACTCTGAAACTAACATCTATTCCGTTTCTGTAAAAATATTCAACTACATTATTAACACATCATTATCTTCGCATACACTAGAAGTGCAGCCAACATATAGAAAAGATTTAATACAGGCAAGTAAAAACTTAAAACAAAAACAAAATTTAAAACACTGAATTAAAAAATTAAGAAAAAAAAAAAAACAGTGAAAAGGAAAAATGTTGAATGGAAAACAAGAAAATAAAAAGTGGCCGATGAAGAAACAAACCCGGTGACGACAGAAGAAGATTTATTCGGCTTAGATTTTTGAGGTGTCCTAAAGAGTTTGTCCCTTATAGCTTGGAATCTCTTCTCTGATTCTCTGGCCATTTCCCCGTAAAAAAATGTCTATAACCGAAAATTTATATACGCTTGTTAAAATTCTACGTAAAGCGTGAAATACATAATCGGCCGGCGGCTGCTCTGCCTTCGTCTGGCTTCAAGGGTGGTTTAGAAATTTCAGATGGACTCCTTCCTCCTACCGCCACAGAGCCACCTGAGCTTCTTAGTTTCGGATTTCTCTCGTTTTTAAATTGGACGAAGGTAGGGTTTTTTTTTTTTTTTTTTTTTTTTTTTTCCTTTTTGTGACAAAGAAGGTGGGTATATTTACTTTTATTTGTATTTCGATGATTTCTTATGCAATCCACAGTAATCACAATTATATTTTTATTTTTTATTAAACCAAATAATATCTAAAGTAAAATGTAAAATATAAAATATTATTTATTTTCTATTCTATAATGTCAATCTATTGATTAATTCAATTTTTTTTTCTAAAGAATAGTTTAATATATAAAAGAAATATATCATCAAAATTTTCTTAAACTATTTTTGCATATACGAGTTTTTGATATATTTGAACTTTTTAAATTTTTTTAAAAAAATTACACAAATAATAATTATTATCTTGTAATAAATAAAAATAATGACTAAATTCAAAAGTTAAAAATATAAATAATATTCATATCATCTTTGTTCAAAATTTTATACTATTTCTTTTTTTAAGATTAGTTTACATTTTTTTAGAGAATATTACATTTAATTTATTTTATGTCTAAAAAAAATTATACTTTAAATAAATATATATTAAACAGTTATAAAAAGTGTTTCAATATTATATATATATTATATTTAGAAATAGTTATAAAAAGTGTAATTAAGATTGTTATAAAAACTCTTTATGGTAACACTTATGTTATATGTTGTTAAAAAATTTAAATTATTATTATATCTAAGCAACAATTACTAAAAATATAACTACATTATGCATCAGTATTTATATTTAGATACATATTAATTGAAGTATTGCCACTTGTGTGATTTGACATTACTTAATTAAAAGTGTTGCAAACAATATGTTACTACAAGCTAAATGTTACTACTAGATATTATTAGAATGACATTTAGAATGTTTTGTTTTTTGAATTTTATATATTATTATTACAATAATATTTAAGAATGTTTTATTTTGCAGATTTATATATATATTGTTATAGAAATATTATTTTTGACTTTTATTTTGTTATTTGATTTAGTTATATTTAAATGGTCTTTTTTTTTTTTTTTTGATATATTTATATAAAATTTTCAAGTATTTAATAAATAAATTTTATAAAATTATTAAATTAAAAATAATACAAAATATTTAAAAAATAAAGAATAGTGACGACCAAAGCAGGCATAAATAGCAACGACCAGATTAACCGCAAATAGTGACCATGTCCGCAAATAGTGACAGATTCATTATGTCATTGCAAATAGTGACTTAAAATTTTACGACAGCCAAATCTGTCACAAATAGGGGTGGTCTTGGGTAGTCGAAACTTAGAGCAATGATTTTGGTTTGTTGAAAATCCGTTGCAAATAGCGACGGTCTTGGGTAGTCGAAAATATGTCACAAATAGCGATAGCTATGTATAGTCGTAATCCGTCGCAAATTGTGATGGCTATGCATTGTCGTAAATCCGTTGCAAATAGCGATGGCCTTAGGGAGTCAAAAAACCGTTGCAACTAGTGACAACCTTGTATTGTCGAAAATCCAACGCAAATAACAACGACTACTAGTAGTAAAAAATTTGTCGCAAATAGCGACGATCTTGTGTCATTGCAAATCTATTGCAAATAGTGACTGAATCTTGATGTCGTCGCTATCAGCTACGAAGATTTTAGCGACAATTCTTCTTAAATCGATCACAAATGCCATTTTACGACGAATTTGCGATGACTATGACCATCGCTAAAATTAAATTTTTTTGTAGTGATATAAGTGTTAGTGTGAGACTGAGAGAGAAAGATGAACCAAATTATATATATATGAAATATTCCATTTACAAGAACTCCTCATTCACAAAATCAGGGAAATGATGTCATTTATGTCTTTGTCTGATACCCGCGTTATTTTTTCTTCATCATTTCTCTCTTCAGTTGTATCTTTATCTGATGTCTCTGAACTACTTGAGCTACCTCCCTTCTCTTTCTGTCATGAACAATAATAAAAAATTAATATTTCTTTCACTATATAATAAAAAATTCTTGAGATGCAATAATTAATGGCTAATAACTTGAAAATCAAGACTTACAAAAGTTTAAGTTCCAAATTCTGTTGCCTTTACAGAATGATAAACCGACTGCGGGAATTAGTTCTTTTTAGCTTTCTGTTGGGGATATTCTGATTGTAAATTAATGTAAACTCTTCATTAATTATTGTTTATAAAAATAAAAAATTTTAAAAATCAAAGAGTGTGTTACTAATTTTAAAAATATAAATTATAAAAAAGTGATTAAAATCTCAAAATATCTTAAAATTCCGTATCTTATATCTTAGGTAAAAATGTTATAAAGAAATAATCTTATACCTTTTAGTTAAAAACTAATAATGTGTAAGAACCTTTGCAAAAGGTGCTAAAGAATCTCAAAATATAGTTAAATTCCATATCTTATATCTTACCAATAATAACAAACTAATAATGGTTTATAATAAATTTAAGTATCTTAACCAATTTGTGACATAACCTAAATAACTAGAATATTCGCTTAAAAAAAAAAAAAATATTCCACATATTGAATTACAAAGGTCAAGTTAGAAACAATGAAAATATCTAGGAGGATCAATTTTTTTTTTTTTTTTTTTTGTTTGAAAAATATATGATGGAGTTAGAGAAAAATAAAAATAGTTATAAGATACTTGTTTTAAAAAATTTTAGTGATAGGATCAAGTTAGAAAAAAAAAAAAAAAAAAGTTATGAGATTTAGAATTTTTCTCTCCCCTATTTCTTTTTCTTTCTTCTTTTCTCTCCCATGTTTCCTCCTTACTTTGTTTCATCTCTTCTCCCTTTCTTCTATCCTACAATAATTCCTCTATTCTTCTCTTCCTCTCTTCCTCACAGTAGCTAGTGGCGTTTGCCGCATCAACCGCTCAAGAACACAATTTGACAATGAGTTCTAGGACAAAGATAAAATTTCATCTCTACTTTATAACTCATTCTCAAATATAAAGGAATGCCACAAATTTACCAAATAACAAATTTTACACAAGTCATTTTGACTCTAAGTTTATGTTTTATTATCAAAATAAGTCATAACCATAGGTGTACTATATGACTCGTAATCGGAATGAGTCTCATCACAAAGCTACAACATCATACCCTCATACAATAATGAAACACCACATTTGACACGATGTTGGCCATGTTAAGCTTCAGAAATCCATTGTTATGTTTATAGAGGCTGATAATTGTTAAGGGTCCAGTTTATTATGCCCATTATATTAAACCTAAGACAGTGGAATAGTTTGAATCTTAATCGAGAGAAGGATAGTGATAACAAGTCTTAGTATGAGACTTTGTGGAAGAATCCTAATCCTAGTAGGTTTTGGAGTCATTGCCTTAACCCTAGTTGAGTCTATAAAAAGTGGCAAATTAGAGTGTTACTGATAAATTTGTATAACCCAGATTAGGGCATGAGACATCCAACTTGTAAAATTAGGCATTGAGTGTAACCTTAATTAGGCCACAAGTGAGACTTCAAGTAGCACAGTTCTTGTGAAGTCGTGGATGTAGGTTTGTAAACCGAACCACGTAAATCTTTGAGTATCATTTTCTTTTGATTCTTGTTGTTTAATTTTGTTCTTGTAATTGCTTGTGCGCTTGTGTATTTCGATCCCCAACAACTGGTATTAAAGCTTCATATAAGTTGTTTAGGAGTTTTTTTATCCTAACAATTGGTATTAGAGTTTGGCATAATTGTGACATATACTAAATCTATAAGAGTATCTAGAAGGAGGTCTTATTTCTCTTCTAGTTCCATCCCTTGCAAGTTGGAATGAACTCAGTATCTTTTCTTGAGATTGTTCTAATGTTTCTCCTTGATCTTCTTCTACTACTTCTATGTTTGGTTTAGCTTCGCTTAAAGTCTCGTCCAATTGAGGTATATGCTCCGCCTCAATTTGTGTAGTAGTGACATTTTCACTGCTAGTATTGTCCTCACTAAGTGTGAGATCATCATGATTAGGTGTGTTGCTAGTTTTGCAAGGAAAGCTAGACTCATCATTGACAACATCCTTAGATATTATGACTTTAATTCCTAGTGATTGTCTACTCAAAAGTCTATACCCTTTTGTCCCGGGTTCATATCCTAGAAAAACACATTTAATGGATTTAGGATAAAGTTTTCTCACCCTTGTGTGTGAATATACAGAACACCTAAAAATTCTAAGGTGATCTATGCTTGGAACCCTATTTTGTCCAAACTTCTTGGGGTGATTTGAATTCTAGGGTAGCTGAGGGCCTTCTATTTATAAGGTATATAGTTGTACTCTAAGCTTCCCCCCAGAAGCGTATATTTAACCCATAGGTGAATAGAAGACATCTAACCTTTTCTAAGATGGTTCTATTCATTCTTTCAGCAACCCCATTTTGTTATGGGGTCATTCTCACTATCCTTGTCTTAGTATTTCACGGTCACTACAGTATTTATCAAATTCTTCATTACGGAATTCTAATCCTCTATCGGCTCTTAATACTTTCACAGTATTTTGTGCTTGATTTTCTACAAAGACTTTCCCGTCCTTGAATTTTTCTAGGGTTTCATCTTTGGTTATAAATAAATAGACCGAAACATTCGTACTATAGTCATCTACCATGGACAAAAAATATCTGCGGTTACCATGTGTACTAATTCTTTCAAGACCCCATAAATCAACATGCACATATTCAATTTTATGTTTTGCCAAGTGTGTCTCAAGTTTAAAACATAATTTGTGTTGTTTTCCTAACACACATATTTCACAAAATTCCAAGGAGATAGAGATTCCTTACCAAATTGTCCTTTTTGCTCAAGAACTTTCATGCCATTTTTACTTACATGACCGAGTCTTAAATGCCGTTTTGTGGCACTTGCTTGTGCCTTTATTACTAGTGTTGCACGTTTAGTAACACCAGAATATTTGCCACATAATACATATAAGCTATTATTCGTTTGGCACATGCTATTACTTTGTTATTTCTAACAATTTCAATATATCCAAATTTTATTCTATTTTCACAACCAAGATCATCAAGAAAACCAATAGAGAGAAAATTTCTTTTAAGGTTCGGGATATGTCTTACATTTGTTAGAAGGGTTGTGTTACCATTTCTAGAGTTAAAGGAATATTTCCTATTCCATGAATCATGCAAATATTATCATTACCCATAAAAACAAATTCAGATTCTATCCTTTTATAATCCTGAAACAAATCTCTATTAGGACACATATCTATCCGGAAATCAATCTTCCCATCAAATTGGGAGATCTGAATGTTGTTTAGAACCCATAGGATCTCTCTGAAAGAGTCTAAAGTATTTGATCCGACAAAAATACCCTAATCTACACACACAACTCACAGAACTAGTCATGAATATTATAAAATATATGTAACCAATTATGATGAAAATCATTAAACACAAAAATCAACAGATCCAAATACAAAACCAAGCTCCAATACCACTATTAGAATATTTAAGTTCTTTTACTGTGATCATTACTTTTCGGATTTAACTGTCGGAACGAAGTTTCTGTTACTGTTTGTCCAAGCGTGTAGAAGATAAAGTTTCGGAAATGCACAAAAATAACCGGAACAGAAATAACGAAAAATAGCAACACTAGATTTACCGTGGTTTCCTGATTTCATCGAAAGTGAAATCACATACATCCACATTGAGCCTCAAACAAGAGACTCACAACACTTAAAACAAGTTGAAAATTACAGCCGAGATGTCCTTTTTTCTCCGGAATATTTACAACAGAAATTACCCCAAAAGCAACCTCACAAACATAAATCTATCCGATTAATATCAAGAATCTCAACAAGGATTCAAGATTAATAGAACTTGGACAAAAAACCAGTCCTAAACAACCATGTTGCTTCACAACGTAAATCAACAGTGAGAAACTTGATCAATATAATTTTAGAGAGCAACGAAATTAAGAGAAAGAATTAATCGAAAAGATTAGCTGGTCGGAAACCCAAGACGTCCCCAAGAGAGAATGAGAGGAGTAGAGAGAAAGGAGCCGCCACATCTAATGAGAAATGTGAGTAAAATTTTTATATATAACTAGGGTAACAATAGGGTTAAAGGAGAGCTGTCAAATAATCTTCCATCAACGCACCAAATTTGCCTTCCTTCTGTCATTTAGAGCAATCGGTGTGAGAGTAACCGAAGTCCATAAAAGTCCACGTAGGATAGACCGTCCGAGGTGGATTCCACGAAGGACAGACGTGGTCCCGGATAGGACTCCACCAACGTCTAGCCGGTGGATAGAAGTACAAAATCCTAAGAGCATGACCTTTGACAAAAATATTTTCTCCGAACTCCGCATTAAATGCACCTGGCCCAACAAACACTGTATGGAGCCACTATTGCAGAATTGTAGGGCGAGATCACTCCAGGTGTCACTATCCGGTTGGCCACACATCTCCATAAAACGGTAAAATATAATCACACACAAACTAAGTTAACGCTAGATATTCAAAATATATGTTAAGTGTTCTTACTCTCCGATACACTCAAGTGTTCAGTTTGGCCCGCCTGAGCTTATTCCCCTGGCCGATCACCTGGTGCCCATAAACAACTATTCTGTTTGCTAACTTAACCGTCGAAGTGCCAATGCCAGGAACACACCCCCCGACACTTGGCCTTTTGCAGGACACGTCATTGGAAATGGACCCACCAAGCACGCGTGGAAGGAATAGGAGAAAGCGCCTCGATCGGTTGGTTATGTTACCGAGGAACGCCTTTCCATCATCTTCTTCATTTTTGTCGTTTCCCTTGACGGTTGTGAAAATTGTCTTCTCATAGTCAGCCATATGTTTTGCTCCATGACAGAAGGAACCCACAATTCAAAATCCGGCGAAATCTTCTCAACAAGCCGAAACATCAACCAGAAGGGCTAGAGAACGACCCGAAAGAAAACAAGCCTTAACACTGGTTGGGAAAGAGGAAATGCTTCCTCAACCCCATGTCAGCAAACGTCTCGGAAATCTTCCGGGAGAAGACTTGCGCAATTCACTTAACCGGTGGAGGGACTAATCACCGACCGAAGGACTGGAAGATAGGAACACCGATCCTATCCTCGAAGAGCTGGAGGCCCTATTGATGTACAAAAGGACAAAAGAAGACCAAGAAAAGGCTGAGCGGACGATCACTCACCTGAATAAGGAATCTCCTCTTGCGACGACACATAGAGAAGTTGGGAGACAAGTCACATACCAGAACCAGACTCTTCTTGTGGACCAAAGCCGATGCAATGAAACCACTTCCCCGACTCCTGCCAAACGTCCCCTAAAAACTAGAAATCGGAACCGCCATTGGGTCGTCCGCAAATGAATCTCGGTGAAAGTGAGGTAGATGAATCTTAACACTCTGCACATGATAAATCTCGGAGCCACACCGTGACCTCGCGTCACAGGACAAAAAGGGCAAAAAAAGGGTATCGCCCACTAAGCGCACTGCGTTGGTGCCCCCTCCTACCCGAACCACAACCATGGCTTGCCCCACCAACGATTCCCGTCACAGTTCCCACAAGAACACGTAATGGAGGATCTCACTACCCCCGTATTCATGCTAGATCACTGTTTTCAATTATAAAATGACTATTTTACCCCTATTTTTGGTTATTTATAAATAGTAGGATTTTCAAAAGTGTTTAGGCTGGTTGGTTATTGGATTGTTGATTAGGTTATACTTTGATTTTCATTTCATATACTTTGGTATAGAACTTAGGAAATTTTCTATCAAATTGATTTCATATCCTCACATAGAGAATTTCCTAGATTGTTGTAGTGATAAGTGTCTCTAGATAGTTTGTGTAAGTTTGCCTCAACACGTAAGGAGATTTGCTCAAGCTATTGTAAGGGGGATTTACCTACATCTTTCTCCAAAAGCTTCAAGGTTGCAAGGAGAAGATTAAGAGAGGAGTTGAAGAGAAGAGGACTTTCCGACATCACTTGACACTTGATAACGACATCTCTCTTTTCCCTTATTCTATTACTTTTGATGGTTTTTCTTGTAAATTAGTTTACCAACCCAATAGGAACTCTCTTCTTCTTCATTTCTTTAGTGTAGAAGTGGTTGGTTTTATGTTACTCTTCACTTTGGGATTATTCTATTATGAATTGATTGTTCTGAATTTATTAGCTTGAATTGTAATTTCAATTATGACTTTAGATCTGAATTTTTATCTTGAGTTGAGCTTTAATTTGAGATTGTGGTTCGGGTTAACACTAATTGTTAGGCCGGACCTTGGATATACCATTAGTGCTACATTAGTGTTGTTAGGTTTCCTATTAATGGACTAGAGTCGGGATGATTAGTAGGAGATTTAATTGTCTAATATATCCAAGTTGTTCTTCATTTATGAATTTCTTGCAATGACACGTACTGAGGAAATTCATCTTTAAACTTGGATTTGATGAAATTGTAGTAGTTGATTCATGATATTTGTTCCCTAAGTGATTTGTATCCTCCACTCTCTCTAATGACTTTACTTGAGTTTCTTACTATCCAATACTTGTTTCATATCCTTTGTTTGCTTTATTCTACTTTTTTTCTAAAAATCTTGGTTTCAATCTCATCATTGTTGATGTTGGTTGGACAAACTTTAGATTGATTCATTCCTCCAAAACATGATCATAGTTGATTTCATTACATTTTCTTACACTTAATCTTAATAAGGATCTTGGGGAGAAACGATTTTATAAATTTTAAAATCTTGATATTTGCTCCGATACTCTCTACATGATAGGTATTCTGCCTAGATGATTGTAGATTTGTGACAACCTTAATTATACTTATTATTATTTCATTAATTTTATTATTATTTCATTAATTTTATTATTATTTCCCTCATTTATTTATCTTATTTTTATATATGAAAAACAATCATTAGATTTTTGACGCCGTTGCCGGGGAATTCTTATTAATTGATTCATAAATTTTTCCTCCTAATTCTTATGATTTTGAAGATATATTTATGGTAACGATGTAGATATTATAATACTTCAACTATTTCATGTTTTGTTTGATGAAATAAATCTTTAGTTTCTTTTATTTTTCTTGTCTATTTGTTGGATAATCTTTGATCTTCTTCATAGATCTTGGATTGTTGCTATTCAATGATTGATTTGAGTCATTAGTTGGGATATTTTGATCTCTTGATTAGGTTATTTCCGATTTTTAGTTGAGAAGATTATCTTTGATCTTATGATATTCTTGTTCTTACACTACGGGAGAACATTGTTTTAGAGACAAAAATTTTGAGTCGATCATTATTTGTCTCTAAATAGAGATAAAAGGGAGATATGTTTGAGACAATTATTAATTTCTGAAATTTTGAATAATATTAGAGTTTATTTAGAGTCAAATATTATCGTTTCTAAATTATTTGTCTCTATAACGTTTCTAGTCAAATACAAAATAGAGACAAATCCAATGTTGTCTCGATCGCAACTCTATGTAGAGTCAACCTAGTTATTAAAAAAAATTTGTCTCAAATAATAGTGACTAAATGGAGTCTAATAAAGTTTGTCTCCTTTTATTTTTAATATTAGAGACAAGATAGAGGCAAAATATTTTTCGTCTCTGTGGTTGAAAAATATTAGAGATAAATGCGAGTTTAACAACGTCGTCTCTATGCTAATTTGTCTCTACTACTCAAGAATATGATATATCATTCTAATTGGCCTGATTTATTTGACACAAAGTAGAGACCGATATATCAACTCTAAAATAAATGAAAAAATTAGAGTCTAAATTTATTTGTCTCTAAATTTTTTGATACTAAAATAGAGTTTATACTACCTAGTTCTAGAAGAAAAATGATATTAACATATTGTTTCTATTTGGACTCAAAATTAGTGCCACTAGCGATATCTCTATATTGTCTCTATCATCAAAGTTAGAGACAACATTAATCAATGATAGTCGAATTTTAACAATTACAATAATTTTTTAAAAATATATTTTAAATAACTTAACTAAGCCTTCTTGTCCTTAAAATAGTTTTAATTATTAAAAAATTAATTTTTAATACACAAACTATAATATTTAGATGGCATAATACTAATTATAAATTTTATAGTATCAAAATATCAATTTAGTAATACGGAATTTGCTTTCGTGCAATATTAACATATGTTAGTATCAACATATGAGGTTTCAATAAAACAAATTTTTTAAAATTTACATTGATTACTTGAATTGTAAAAATTATTCTTTTTAAAATATTGATCAATTAAATAAAAATATTTATTTTATTATACTAAAAAAACATATGGTGGCTCAACATGGTGAAACAAAATTCCTTTATGTGTATATATATTATATTTATTATAATATTCATTTGGATAATATTTTCTATACACAAAGAAAAAGTTAAATTTTGATAAAAATTTAAAATTAATATTTTAAAATTTTTGAATATTTGAATTTAAACTTTTTTATAACTAAATATTATAAATATAATTAACACATCTAAAATTTTTAAAAGTAATTTATTGTCATATTTTGGCTTTTTGTTTATTAAAAAATAAAACTAATGAAATATAAAATTATAAAATAAATATAAGTTAATGTAAAATTTGTTTAGAGTCGTTAAATTTTGCATTTATATCTTAGTTATTATTCTATAGATAGTTTTTCTATTTTAAATATATATATATATTAACATTTTATAGACAATCTTTGTAAATAATAAAGTAATTTTAACATTGATTGACAAAATATATTATATGCTACATTTTAGTTTCATGTTAATTTAAATTTTATCAAAATAAATCCTATTATCATTTATTAAGCTAATATTTTATTTATTTGTATAAATTCTATTAATTACTCAATATTAATAATTTAGTTTTTATATATATATATATATATATATATATATAAAATGAAATTATAACTACATTGAAAAATAGAAAATAATATTTATTATTTAACACTAGTAAGAAATATATTCAAGCTGTTTTATAAAATATATCTTTCAACAAAATTATAAAGTATATTTTTTAAAATAATACTAATAATTTTATTAATATTAAGTTACTATAACTAGTTTAATATTCAGAATTATAAAACTGACAATGTACATAATTTTTTATTAAATTACTAGATAATGTATTAAAAGATTATGAATCATATTTTAGCATATAAAAATAAAATTTATAATTTCAATATAATAGTTTAAATATATATGAACATGATGCTCATCACATAAAATACAATTCTTATATATATATATTATTTATAATAGTATTTATTTGGATAATATTTTTCTTTTTAAAAAAATTATAACTAAATTATGATACAAATTTAAGATGGACTTTTTTTTTTTAATTTGAATATATGAATTTGAACTTTTTATAATTAAATATTAGAAATATAATTAACTCATCTAATCTTGTGATGAAAGTTTACTGAATTTTTCTAATAAACAAGATTAGTTAATATAACTTGAATTCAAGATCATATATTTTTTAAAAGAATAGAAAATAAAATAAAATAAGCAAAATCAAATACTACTAAAAAATAAAATATAAAGTTTTGAAAATTAAATTATCTGAAAAAGACGTAGTATATATATTAATCAATTCATAAGAATATAGTGTATTAAATGTATTTTTTTAGAAAAGAAATGTATTTAATATTTATAAAAATCATATTTATAAATAATTAAAATAATTAACTAATTAATTGCTTTATGTTATTACAAGAATTTAAAACTTCAATTATCAATTAATTATTATTAATAATTTCTAAAAGATAAATATCAATATTAAAAAAAAAAATGAAGTCTTTATACGTAAATAATATACTATATATTATTTGGTAATACTGTAAAATAGTTTAGGGATTTTGGCTGTTTTGTTATCATTTTAGAGTCCAAATCAAAAGAGATTTTTATCTTTAAGCATATATTATTTAAAAAAATAAAAAATAAAAAAAATACCCCACTTCTTAAAAATTTAAACCACTTATTTCTTAAAACCCATTATTTGTGCAAACTAAGTCAAGCACGAGAATCATTCAAAGATTTCAAAAGAAATCGTGCTTTCTCCACAATCGTTCAAACTTGCATCTAACCGGGTAATTATTTTTATTTTGTATAGTTTCATCTTGTGAATTTCAAAGGATTATACCTATTTCTCTTTTTTTTAGATTAAAGGTGAAATTGTTTACTTCATTGATTAACATTGGGGTAAAATTTCTATTGAGGTTAGACGTCAATTAACTTTTTCATTTTTATGTGTCTTCTTCTTCTCGTTTCATGTCAAAATATATATTACTAAGTTGTGCTTCCCGATATAAATCACTTATACCAGTGATCACTACTTATAACGAGTGATCTATTGTTCTGGAAATTTCTATTGTTACTGGTATTTCCATTGATTCATAATTGTGCAAGAGTTAATACTTTATAATATTGTGCATCTAAAATGTTTCCTTGAAAGCCCACTTGTTTCTTCCGTTGAATGTGAAAGTTGTATTATTAGTTATTGATTAATTTTTAAATGAGCTAACTTGTTATAGATTTCTCAAATTTAAAATTGAGACCTTTTTAGTTTCTTTGTTAAGTATCTATCTTAGATGCATTATATGACTTTCACTAAAAATTTGTTAAGCTTTTTTTTCACTTGGCCATTTATTTTTCTTTTTCTCCTAGGTAAAGATTGTGTCTGACAGCAAATTAGAGTTTGGAAGCCTTCAAGCATCAGTCAAGAAATTATCAAATTTAGTTGATTAAATGAGCAAGTTGGACGTGGTTCCTTTATTCATTATGGAGAATCGAGATCTATTAACGGATGTATCATAGAACTTGTACAAGTTATATATATATATATATATATATATATATTATTTATTAATTTTTTATTTCATTTTGTCAAACTTTATCAAGCTTTAATTTATCTTTATATGATTTTTTATTATATCTTTATTTTTTTTACAGAATATTATATGATTTAATAATTATATCATAATTTGTCTCTAATTTGTAGTCTCTAATACTTGTCTCTTTTTTTTGTCTCTATATTTGCTCAATATAAAATATTCATAGAGACGGATGAAAGTCTCTATTACACCATAATAGAAATTATAAATCTGTCTCTAATTTATCTCTAATATTTTGACTCTAAATTATCTCCATATTATTTCAAAATAGAGTCTATGGGGAGTCAATATAAACCGTCTCTATAATCGAGACAAATTTTTTCAAAAAATAATATTGAGTCACAATAGAGACCACAAAATATGGAGACAAAAAAAAAAAGACTCCATTTTACATTATATCATAAAAAATAATTAGAGACAAACTAAAATCAAATAGAGATAAATTATATTTGTCTCTATTAGTTAGAGACAAATCAAAAAATTCGTCTCGCGTCTTAGAGACGCCATGTTTAGAGACGAATAACATGTTAGTCTCCACTTTGTCTCTAGTAATAATTTAGAGACAAAATGTATTAATTAGAGACAAATTTTAGCCATCTCTAAAATCATGTTCTCCCGTAGTGTTATTTTAGAGCTTGTTAGAATTTTATGATATTAGAGGCTTGTTCTATTGATTTCCTTTATTTCATTTTCTTAGATTTTCTTTTACCTAGAGTATAAATTTTGGTTAGATGATAGTTTAGATGCCTTTAGTATAATGATGTTAGATCTAGTTAGAATTTTGGTTAGTTTAGATCCCTTAGGAGTCATTTTCATGCCTTAAATTAGGTTAGTTTATAGTTCTTATTGTTCTTGTTCTTATGATTTCATTTAGATCTTTAGTTTAGTTTCTTAGTCTAGTCCTTAGATTAGAATTTAGATCTAATGCTTTCTTTACTTTCTAGCATGATTAACTTTGCTTTGGTACCTTTAGTTTTTCTTATGTTATTCTTTAGGTATGGTTAGTCTAGAATTTATCTTGTTTACTAACTTGTTTTCAAGCTTTACTTCTTGTTCTTATACTTTAATGCTTAACCTACTTGCTTTATTTTGTCTTAGATGGATTTATATTCCTTTTGATAGGGTTATTTCATGTCTTAGGTTTATTTTCATATCTTATGTTTCATGTTAATTCTCTAACTTAGATAGTTGTTATAGATATTGTTTTGATTTTTAGGTATTTTGTTAGAATATCTTAGTCTACTTCATTACCTAGCCTTAGTTTGTTTACTTGTCATTTACCTTTGCATTACTTGTTTTAGATAGCATTTAGTCTTCTTTGATATTTCTTTTACATATCTTTACATTCTTTATGTACTTATTAGCTTTCTAGTTTTGTTAGTGTTTTAATAGTTAATTTCTTCAATTCATGAGATTACTATCTTGATACTTTCTTTGAACAAAATTTTTTAGAAGTAATATGATTAGTTGTTTTCATGCCTCTTATTTTATGTTAGTCTTCTTGAATGCTTAATATAGATTTAGGTATGGTTTTTACATTTAGATTACTTGTTTTATATGTATTACTATTTAGTCATAGTTTGCATGACTTTATTAGGTATAGCATATTGTATATATTGCATGAGAGATGTAGTTAGTTTACACGATTTCTTTTGCATGAATTTTCATAGTACTTGTTTAGATTTTAGATACATGAATTCTCATGTGCAAGGAATTTGCATGAATCTGCATGCTCTATTTTGTCTTATATTTATACATAGTTTGCATGGTTTTTATGGCATTATGGTAATATGCATAATAGTTTGGTGTTTTCTATGACATTTGAGTAGCTTGTTGGATTGTATGGAATTAGTTTAGATAGTAGACTGTATATATATATTGCATGAATTGTATATATGCTATGAAATTGTACTGTAGGTAGTTTTCTTAAAAATTCCATGATAGTAGTTTAGATATTGATACGTCCAAGTAGTTGTATGTAATTTGCATCTCTTTTGCTTTCCACGTCAGTAGAAGTAATATGTATATATATGTTTTATTCCATTTTGTTTAGTTCAGTAGGCAGATTGCATGTTAGGTGATTAGAATAGTTTGTATGACTTTACTGTATATAGCATTTTGCATGTTTTCCATGATGAGCCTTGGTAACATTTATTTTGCATACTTTGTTCTTACAGTAGGAAA
>JAHSUH010001674.1:0-13364 GCA_025388415.1 Cynanchum wilfordii
CAACTAATTACAATTTACCATCTAGGGATCAAGTCACAATGCCACACTTATTACTCTCTCTCTCTTTTTTTTTTTTTATATATACTCTTTTTTTTTTTTTCAAACATATAAATTTTTTCTTTGCAATGGGTGGCTCCGGCTTAATCATCTCTTTTTGTGAACTCATCATCCCCTTCATCATATCTTTAATTTCTGAAATTGGATCGAGGGGAGTGAAGGTTCGTTGAGGTAGGCCGATATCCCCTGTCCGTTCTTTGATAGTTTGAAGGAGCGCCACCGGAGTTGGAGTTGTTTCTCCATAAAAAGTTGGGATGATTCCGCCAAGAGGAATTATAGGAGTTCCCCACGGGTGCAGCTTGCACGACATCAATGAACTCACTTTCCTCGGGAATCGTGATTATCCCACTTCCGGTACAATCTTCGATAAAGTGTGGGCCTTGACAGAATTCACAAACGAAGCTTACATTTTGAACATTTCTTCCTTGAAGAACGTTGAGCTAGGAATTGAATTGATTTCTCAAAGCTTCTATTTGATCGTCGAGAGAAGAAGATGAAGCAACATGGAACGGGCTTCGCTCGGACACTAGTGCATTAATTCTTGTTCGTGCGGTACATACGCTCGAGGGCTGCTCTAGCATCCACTTCATTCATCCCGTTGAATCCTCCTTGAAGATTCAAGCCATCAAGGATTTGCTTTCCCAACTTATTCATACCTCCGTAGAATTGTTGCATCATAAGAGGATCGGAGAGGCCGTGTTGGGGGCATAATCGTACTAGCTCTTTTAGTCGATCCCATGCTTCAAAAACTGTCTCTCCTTCTTGTTGTGCAAAGCTCGAGATTGCTCTTCGAAACTCTAAAATCTTGGCAGCCGAATAATATTCAGCAAGGAAAGCTCGGCTCAACTCCTCCCATGTAGAAATAGACCCCGCCGGAAGTTGCAATAACCATCTTTTCGCTCTATCCCTCAAAGTAAATGGGAATAGGCTCAACATAGCTTCCTCAATGGTAGATTTCCCTTTAAAACCATCACATAATGAAGTAAATTCTGCCAAGTGTTCCAAAGGGCTTTCCGAGGGAAGTCCTCCGAATTGTAGCCTTGAAGTGAATAGTTGAAGAACACTCAGTTTCAGCTCAAATGTGCAGTCTTCCGGAAGTCTAATAGCATTACTTAGTGGGACGGAGTGGGCTTGAATGTAAGTTTCCATAGCTGGCCTTCTATTTGCCATTTCGTTTTCCCTCCTTCGTTGTTCTCGACGTGCAAAACAAATAATTTCTTCTGGATCGTCTACTTGTTCCCTAATTGTTAGGGTAGAAGATCTAGTCATGCACTATCAAAGTTATTAAGAGAGAAAGAAGACAGAAAACATCAATTATAAAAGAAATTACAATTAAAACATCCTACTACAAACGATCTATTGGAAAACACAAAAACAAGAAACAATTAGAGAAGGAAATCTCAATACCTACAAAACAAGAAAAGAGAAAGATTAGTCAAAAGAATGAAGTAAAAAAAATAATATAATTGAATAGGTAAATAAAACTAATCTATTCAAAATAAATGGAAAGAGTGGATTAAATGAAGGAAAGGAGAAAAAGAATGAAAGAATGATAAAGAAGAATGGAATAAAATGAATAATATAGAAAGAAGTTTGAAAGAAATGAAAATATTTAATGAGCATGCAAAATTAAATAGAAAAAGAAAAGAAATAGATAAGAACTGGATTCTGGAAATTAATCTGAAGAAATGAAAATGAGAGGAAGATATTACATGCTCTCGAGTAGAATAAAAACAGAGGAGAATGCAGGGGAAAAGAAATTTCTGTTAGCTACTGGAATTTCTTCAAAACAGAGGAAATTGCATGCTGGAATTTTTATAGTGAACAGGGCAGTTTGCATACTGCAAATACTAGAAAGAAAATACAGTAAGGGCAGTGAAGAATGCTTGCTGGAATTTTACACCAAAAACAGAACAAAACACACAAAAACTACTGGATTTAATATTCAGCAGCAGTGAGGCAAACAAAATGCTACTGGACTGCCCGAAATTTTTTTCCAAAAACAGTATACAAAAGTAACTCATTAAGCTACTGGAATTGGAAAACAAAAGAAATGAGATTAAATACAACTAATGTATCTATGCCACCATTACAACTCTATACAAAATGAAATTGAAAAGAAGCTAAACTCTAACCTACTGTTAAATTGGAGTGCAAACAAAATCATCATGTATTTAAATAAAGAACAAACTGGAAAAAGATTTTGAAATGCATTATGCATACAATATCTATATCTATACACTGAACATTAGATACAGTAAAGAAATAAGACATACATCTAATGTATCTATATGTATTAAATGCTATGCAAAATCAAAAAGAACAAAGAATAAGCACTATCTACTGGAAACTACGAGTTGCAAAATATACATACATAAATATACCATGCAAAACCATGCATATGAAAAGAAAATTTACACGTTAACTATATTTCATGCAAGAGTAAAGCAAAGCATGCAAATTCATGCAAGTCTACTAAATAACATGCAAAGAAAAGCAAAACATGCAAATCAACCAAAGCTACTGAAATGAAATGTTGGTCACTAAACTAGCATTTCTTAGAATTAATTTCTAAGAATGCTTTCTACTCAACAAAAAGTTATACTATATTATTACCTAAAGAATTCAAGAATACTAAATAAAATCCTAAAGATGCAAGTCTAATAGTAACATAAGTGACCATTCATTGAAGACTAATCATGCAAACTAAAACTAAATCCTATCGATAAATGCAAAGCAAGAAATCTAAATGCAAAGCCATACCTAAATTCATATCAAGTACATATTAAGGCTAACAAATAAGAGGTAGAAAACATCTAACATCAATTCCTAACAAAAGTAAGTATCTAGATAATAATCTCCATTAGTTGAAGACATTATTAGAATACTAACTAAGAAATGTAAGACAAGTAATAAAAATGCAAAACAAGTAAATGACAAGTAATGAAACTAAGGTTAAGAAGAGAGGTAAACTAAACTACTCTATCATAATACCTAAAAATCAAGACAATATCTATAACAACTATCCTAGTTAAAGAATTAATGAAACAAAAACATGAAAATATATCTAAGAACATGAAAATAGAAAACAAACAAAGAAAGATTCAATCAAGAAAGTTAAGCACTAAAGTTATAAGAATGAGAAGTAGAACATTGAAGAACAAGTTAGAAAACTAGTTAGATCCTATACTAACCATACCTAAGAACTAGTTAGAAAACACTAAAGATATTAATAACAAAGTAGATCAAATTATTAGACCTAAATTCTAATCCTAAGGATTAGACTAAGAAACATAACCTAAAGATCTAAGTAAAGTCCTAAGAATGAAAGTAAGTAAAACTAAAAATTATCCTAATCTAAAGCACTAAACTAACTAAGCTATCTAATCTAAATCAACTAAAGTTAACCTAAATCCAAAATATCTAAGCTATATCTAACCAAAATTTCTAAGTAAAAGTTTACCTAAGGGATCTAAACTAACCAAAATACTAACTAAACCTAAAAATCATGATACTAAATCATCTAACCTAAGATCTAAATCCAAAAATCTATAATCTAAGTAAGAAAAATTCTAAGAAAAAAGAACTAATAAAAAAGAAATAGAAACAAAATACAAGTAACATAAGAAAGCTACTAAAATAAGAAAAAGAAATTCTAAGAACAAGAATAACCAAATCAAATGAAATCTGAAAATTAAGCTATAAAAATCAAGAAAAAACAAGATTCAACTAACAAATCAAATCAATCTAAACAAAATCAAAATATCCAATGATCTATTAAGAAGATCAAAGATACTTCAAAGAAATAGACAAGAAAAATAAAAAATACTTAAGATTGATTCCATATAACAAATCATAACATAATTAATTCATTATATGATTCACACCGTTGATGAAAATTTTTCCAAAAATTACAACGAATTAAGAGGAAAAATATCATGATACTAAATAATAGATGTTCCCTGATGTGAATTTTGGTTACTATATTTTTAGCATAGATTATGATTGAGATTAATTCAAGCAAAACAAATAGGTTGTCACTTAAATAACCAAAATCTAAGGCAGAGTACCTATTGTATGCGAGATAGTAACATGGAAGCATCAACGATTTTAAATTTATAAAATATCGTATAGACCCAAAGACGTTGACAACAACTATAAGCAATTATTAAATATGACAAGAATTAATTAACAAAAGTTAACCCTAGGATAAGAATCAATTCATGAGATTGTTGCTAGAACATAAATAGAATTGAAACAGATATGGTTTAGGATTCTTATTCAGTTCGATGATTCAATTAGAATGACCATATTCGAAGATGTAGCTTTAAGAAGATCTAAGGCAATTGTGATTAATATTAACTTTAATACCATACCCAAGTTATCTAATGTGATTACCTCAATACGAGTCGTTGCAAGTAATCCTAAACCTTTGTAGATTAATTATTAAGTCGTGAATTTAATAAGTTAATCTTAAGATTTGCATTGATTACTAACTCGAGATTATTAGGCTGCCTAACCTCATTATGGTCGATGCAAGTTATTACACCTAATCCGGCAATTCATTAATTCTCCTATGGTCGGGTCTCCTTCACAAACCGAATTAATTATTACAATTATATGCTCAACTAGATGCAACCTATGTGTCAAGGAATAAATTGAATAAGAAACTAAGTTGAAAGCATAAAACAATAATAATCACAATGATAATCACAAACAGTATCATTCCCGGGAAATTAATAAAAGCTTTAATTGTATCATTAATAATAAAAGAATCCCATGAGACAGAGTTATAGTAAATAAAAAAATAATAGACTTGAGAAGAGGGAAAAGAAAAGTTGTTGTTTGGTTGTCACTACTTCGACGGCGGGACTTGATCTCCAATTCTTCTCGAACCCTACTAGCCTTCCTCCTTGTCTTGCCCACGAAATCTTCTAGAATCACACCTCTCAACTAAGGTATAGATCTCTCCCTTATGGTCGAGGCTCAAACCCTAAGCTAAGAAGAAAAATATAATAACTAGAAAATATTTAACTATGAGGGTAATTTCTAAGAATCCACGGGGAGTTGAGACTCGAAATCCCTCGAATTCTCTCGCACTATGCACTCTTTGGTGGGTTGGTGGATTATTCCAAAGGCTTGATTGTTGCCTCTATTTATAGGAGTAGAAAAGGAGTTGAAAACACAGTGAAAATTCCATGTGGGACGCCAAAAGCGCCTTCAACACGACGACGGGAACACGCTCGTGTCGCGTGTCTTCAACACGCCCGGCGAACACGAGCAGGAACACGCTCGTGTTGAACATTTTTTCCAAAAATTGCACTTTTAGTCCCCGATTTCTTCATTTCTTCAATTTCATCCTGAAACTTCCAAAAAAGCGAAACAGAGCAAATTTGCGTAATTTCTATTTAATTAATTCCAATTAACTCCATAATTAACTCGAATTGAACACAATTAATGTATAAAAATACGATATAAAATCGAGTTATCAAATACCCCACACTTAGTCTTTTGCTTGTCCTCAAGCAAACTACTAAATATAGTCCAAAAAAACACATATAACTCAACTAATCATGTTCATCAATTAAGCACGGAAGGTGTTCAACAATTCAAACTTGTTCAGGAAAATCGGAATGGACTATCAAAGAGTGAATTACTCCTAATGCCTCATCAAATGTATCATGTGCAAATCAAGATGAAATAATTCAAAATATCCATATTAAATCAACACACATCTAATCATAGAATCTCCCAGGGTGTAGTGTGTGTTCTAATCGACTCATCATCCAAACAATTGACTTCCCTTCAAACTAGTAGAAAGATAGTATGTTGATCACTTAGACGTCACAATGACTAATTACAATCAACAATATAGGGATCAAGTCACAATGCCACACTTATTACTCTCTTTTTTTTTCTTCTTCTTTTTTTTTTTTCAAACATATTTTTTTTTCTTTGCAATGGGTATAAGCGTTTACTTAACCATGTTAACTTTAACTACCCTTGTAGCAGGTCTCACTCCGGTGGCTCCCAGACCTCAAAGACCTTAGGGCACCGGACATTCAATTCCCTTCAGGAGTGATTCCTAAGTAGCATGAACACTTGCAAACTACCCTTATTAAAATAAATGACAAAAAAAATAAACTAGTAGCATGCTTCTCAAACCCCTATCAAGTCACCATAAAAGTTATCACAACATCCGGATGGTCTAACACTATTTAACTAAAAGTCCAAATGTGATCCATCAGTCAAACAATTTTGCCAAAGATGTGCTCTAGCATCAAGTTTCTATGAATAAATCAAACTCAATCCTCAAGATTCTTACAATCAAACAAATAGTTTTTATCATAGGCGGAGTAAATCATACTTCAAAAGTTTATCGGATATCCTAAAAAGTTTAAAATTGCCATGAAATTCAAAAAAAATCTAGCAAAATTTAGCCCACAGAAATTCACCCCCTACCCCACACTTAATCTGAAACATCTATTAGCACAATAAACAAAGCAAATACGATAGATGCCCAAGACTAAGTAATATCCTAAAATAGAAAACACCAACAAGAAAACAAAGCAAAAAGAACAAAAATGAAAAAGAAAACAAGAAAAAGGGAAAGAAGAAAAACTAGGTATCCAGTGGTTGCAGCAGCTGCTGGAATCAAAATGATGTGGTGGTGTGGAGATTTGGTGGTGGAACCTTATCCTCAGCAGATATTCATACACCCTCAACTTGTATGTCTGTCCATAAGTTCCGGAGGGTAGTGATGGTCACAGGTTTAAGAGATGTGCTTACCATAATGAGAGCTGCAATATCTATACAGAGAAATCTCGCAACTCTAGCAATGAAATGTCTCAAAGCACGTTCACAAGTGTTAGTAGCATTGATAACGATAAAATTGATAATGTTTTGAAGGATAATTGTGCATAATTGTTGAGGATTATTGTATTAAATTGAGATAAATTGATTGATTTTTGGGTTTAATTGCAAATATTCTATTTCAGGTTACTTTTGGGACTGAATTGAATAAAAAGCACAAAAGAAGGACTAAATATGCAATTTCCGGAAAGTTATACATGCCCGGGTCAAGAACACGGGCTCAGTGTTTTAACACGCCCAACAAGAAGGCTGAACACGCCCTGCCAAGCTATTGAACACGAGCTCGGAGAATAAACACACCTAGCAAGAAAGAAGAACACGGACGGAAGAACACGCGCTGGTGATAAAACCCGACCGAGCCCGTGTTGCATATACCACCTGAGCCCGTGTTGATGCACTGCCTCGAGGTTTTTAGAGAATTCTTTGAAAAATGACTAATTTACCCCTGTTTTCAGTTATCTATAAATATTGGGATTTCCAGCAGAGTTTAGGCTGGCTAGTATTTTGGAAGGGTTATGCTATCAAAGTAATTTTGTAATTTTTGTTTAGGGTTTTGAATTAGATCTATACTTTGCTATCTTCTATACTTTGAGATCTCTTTCACTTGTTGTAAGTTGTAAGAATCTCTTGTGAGTCTTTGTATGAAGTTGCCTCGAATCGTAAGGAATTTCCTTGAAGTTTTGCGAGGAATCAACTCCATCAACTTGAAGATTTGAAGAAGAACAAGAAGTTTGACAAAGAGAAGGTTGAAAAGGTTATTCTTCTTCTTATATTTGTTAGAATTTCTATCTTGTAATTAGACACCAACCCTAGGAACTCTTCTCTCTACATTTCTTTTAGGTAGAAATGGTTGGTATTATTCTACAATTACTTTGGGCAAATTATGGTTTTCATGGATGATTGTTGTAGTGTTATTAATTTGAATTGCAATTTCATTCATAGCTTTGGATCTGAATTTTATCTTGAGTATTGAGCTTTGATTTGAGGTTGTAGTTCCGGATTAACACTAATTGTTAGGCCGGAACTAGGACAACATTTAGTGCCAAGTTGATTCGATTAGATTTCCTTTTGATGGACCGGAACTAGGATGATTGATGGGAGATTTGATCTTGTCAACATTCAAGTGTTTTCTTAAATCAATGAATTTCTTGCCATAATCCGTATGGAAGAAATTCTACTTTAGACTTGAATATTGGTGAGATTATGATAGTGATGTGTGGTTTATTGTATATAAAATTAATAAATAATTAAATAAATAATACTAAAAATAATAGGAATCTCTAAGATTAAAATAGGATTGTCACTAATAAAATAAACTCAACTAGGCAGAGCACCTATCAAAATAGTTTAGTAAATAAGGTGGTATTCAGATTTTAAATTTATAAAAATAGTTTTTCCCTAGGACTTCTATTAAATTCTAGTGTGGAAAATATAATCAAACTAATTATGAATATGATTTGTGAAATATGATCATTCAACAAGTAAACCAACCAATATCAAGAATGATAAGATTGATTTCTAAATCTAGAAAGTAAATTAAAAGCAAGTAAAGTAAAATCATGGATGAGATAATATTGAAAATGTGAAGAACTCACTAAACACATTAGAGAGAGTGGATGATATACTTCACAACAAAATCAAGTATCCGAGTCTAAGGATGAACTTCCTCAATACGTGTCGTTGAAAGAAATTCATACGTGAAGAACAACTCGAATATATTAGTAAGATCAAATCCCTACTAATCATCCAAGGTCCGGTACATCAATAGGAAGACAATCAAACTAATCTAGCACTAATCGTATATCAAAGGTCCGGCTTAACAATTAGTGTTAACCCCACAAAATCGAATTAGAGCTCAAATCAAGATAATCAATCAAATCAAAGCCATAATTGAAATTGCAATTCAAGTTAATGAAATCATAACAATCAACTCACAATAGATCAATCTCATAGTGAAAGTATAACATGAAACCAACCACTTCTACTCTAAAGAAATGTAGAAGAAGAGAGTTCCTATTGGGTTGGTAAACTAGATTACAAGAATTATCAACAAAAATACTTGAAGAAGGTAAGAAAATAATTCCAAAACCAGTTGTCAATTGAATCCGGAAAGATCTCTACACCTCAACTTTCTTCTTGAATCCTCTTCTTGTTCCTTGAAGTTTGAATGATTGAAGTAGCTCAAAATCCTCTTGATCAAGTCACAAAACTCTACCTCATAGACCAAGGAGAGATTTCATAACCTAACTAGAAATATTTATTCACTAAAACAACCTAGGGAATTATCTAATCAAAGTAATAGAAAATTCCCCAAATTCTATACCAAAATATATGAAATTGAAGAAGAACCCAATATGATATTCAATATCTAAAACAATGTGAGATACTAACCAATCTAATTAATACTAAAAATTCTAATATTTATAGGTAAATTAATTAGGGGTAAAATCGTCATTTTACATAAAAAGAATCCGGACAGATCATCACTACGGGCGTGGCCCTATATGCTTTACGGGCGTATTGCTACGGTTATGCCCAACGGGCGTATGATCCAGAGTGCCACGGCCGTAGAGAGGGTAGTTAATTCATACAGGCGTGATGCACAAAAGGGCAACGGGCGTTTAGATCCTACGGGCGTATACCATCCTTCAAGGGCGTAGCATATTTTCAGAATGTTGCACTTTTGCCTCTGAATTTGTCTTTTTACACCAATTTGCCCCGAAGTTACGTAAACAGAATATTTGCAATTAAACCCAAAATTAATCAACTTATCTCAATTTAATACAATTATATTCACAAATCATGCACAAATTATATCTCAAAACATGATCATATTTGAAGAAGAACAAGAAGTTTGACAAAGAGAAGGTTGAAGAGGTTATTCTTCTTCTTTTATTTGTTAGAATTTCTATCTTGTAATTAGACACCAACCCTAGGAACTCTTCTCTCTACATTTCTTTTAGGTAGAAATGTTTAGTATTATTCTACAATTACTTTTGGCAAATTATGGTTTTCATGGATGATTGTTGTAGTGTTATTAATTTGAATTGCAATTTCATTCATAGCTTTGGATCTGAATTTTATCTTGAGTATTGAGCTTTGATTTGAGGTTTTAGTTCCGGATTAACACTAATTGTTAGGCCGGAACTAGGACAACATTTAGTGCCAAGTTGATTCGATTAGATTTCCTTTTGATGGACCGGAACTAGGATGATTGATGGGAGATTTGATCTTGTCAACATTCAAGTGTTCTTAAATCAATGAATTTCTTGCCACAATCCGTATGGAAGAAATTCTACTTCAGACTTGAATATTTGTGAGATTATGATAGTTAATTCATGATTAATCTTGCCCCTAGTAGTTTGTATCCTTCATTTCTCCTATTATTTCTTATGAGTTTCTACCTTCCATTACTTGCTTGATCTTCTACTTTACATTGTTCATTTACTTTGCTTTCTAGGATTTAGAATTCAATCTTATCATTCTTGATATGGTTGGATTACTTGATGATTGATTCATACTTTCAAATCATATTCATAATTGATTTAATTATATTTTCCACACTAGAATTTAATAGACGTCTTGGGGAAAACGATTTTATAAATATTAAAATCCGAATACGACCTTATTTACTAAACTATTTCGATAGGTGCTCTGCCTAGTTGAGTTTATTTTATTAGTAACAATTCTATTTTAATCTTGAGAATTCCTATTATTTTTAGTATTATTTATTCAATTATTTATATTATTTTCATATATATAACTCACACATCAAGCATATTCCTTAGCAGTTAAAAGAGAATATTCTAATTATGTAACAGGAATACACCTAAAAACATGTGATAACTCATTTATATCTATGACATGAATCACTTCAATATTCTCCTTTCTATTAATAGCATGCAAGCATAACATTGAAGCACAAAATGAATAATCGAAGCTTTTGACCTTCTAAGATAAACAAGATGATACACAGTGATATGGTCCCAAATAGATTTTAAGGACAATTATAAACTCTTCATACTCAAATCATGATCATATCCACCAAGTCTAAAAGAAATAGACCTTCTATGATGCTCAAAAAGTATAGAAGATTTACATACTAGTACCTCGTAAGTAGCTCTGTCGTATTAAAAATGCGGATGTATGGTAGAATATGCATCTGTAAATCTAACTCGAGAATTGTAAGGGTCTCCCAATCAATTCTTCTGCCATGATGTACTAATCCTCTCGGAAATGAGCTGCAGTGCTCGGTAGCTGCATTCCGATCTACTTGAAATATCCGAAATGAGTAAATCAAGATAGCGATCGGTGGGGATGAACTCTCTTCAGTGTCATAGCTGCAAGGTAGCAACTATATGTATACAGATATAGAGAAAGAGAGTTGAGTGAATTTAGAGATAAATAGGGGATAGAGTAATGAATAGCTATGAGTAGCAAAGTTTGCACAGTTCCCCATGAACACGGTCGTGCAGTGCACATTCACAATCGAATTCTACCATTTTTTAAGCTAATGTGTTCCAAACAATTTATATGCAGTGAAATTTGTACTGAAACAATCATTATCCACTCAATACATCAATTGACACAAGAATGTCTTATCTGAAACATTCAACATCTATTTAATTAAATAGTGTAATCACTATGTTGGAACATCCAGTTTCTATCATGCCATGATCATTTAGCACATATATACCTACCTGTCTGGAACTTCCGGAATCTACTCAAGTAAGCATAGTAGTCCTAAACTAGAACATCCAGTCTCTTAAATAAACGTGAAAATCCTATTCCGGAGCATCTAGTTTCTAAATAAACAGAGTAGACATAAATTACACCAATAACCACATAAGACACCTTTAAAATAAAGCACACAAACGAAAGACAAACAAAGAAAAACAAGAACAAGAAAAACAAAAACAAAAACATAGGGTTGCCTCCCTATAAGCGCTTCTTTATTGTCATTAAGCTGGATTGCCTTTCCTCCTCGGGAAGGACTTTATGTTCGATTTTCTCGAACAATTTCCTGTAAAATCTAAACTTCTGTCTGTTCACTTTGAATGATGTTTCACCCTCATTCATTACTTCTCAAGCTACCATGGTGAGACTTGTTTATAACGAAGGAGTTTGTCCAATAACTTTAAAATATCCTGAAAATGTTCTCAAAGGTGAATATAATAACATTGTATCCTCAAGTTGATATTCCTCTAAATTGTCTATCATGCCAAATCCTATTTTTCCATTTAAAGTTCATTGAATTTCCATATTCATTCAATTTTGGGATTCTATCCAATGTACACAAAATGCTTTATAATTCAACAAGTGAGTGCAGGGTGATTAGTGTACATAATAGTGTTGGACAAGACCAAATATATCAAATGTATATACAACAGCTAGCATAGTATATCATGTGGAATTTCATAGCATATCCTCGTCCTCAAACAACTCCAACTGCATAATTACTAACATCACATGTCAAATAGCCAATTTCAATCGGGGGGATGTCATAATGGGTGCAGTAGTGAAAGAATTCCTTTAATAAAATTCATGCAAAAATGCCATATGAGTCGTTTTCATGCATCTTTAAAACATAGATTCTAGATTTCACAAACAATGCATGAACGTATATCAATCATAGGAAATCATCTATAAACTCTCTTAAACTCTCTTACAAAGGCTTGGACTGATACCGGATTATCGGTAATTGTAAGCAAAAGCTCTTTT
Organism: Cynanchum wilfordii; assembly: GCA_025388415.1. Classification (NCBI taxonomy): domain Eukaryota; kingdom Viridiplantae; phylum Streptophyta; class Magnoliopsida; order Gentianales; family Apocynaceae; genus Cynanchum; species Cynanchum wilfordii. The sequence continues at coordinate 12,652 of JAHSUH010001674.1, forward strand.
GTACCTCTATTAGTGCATCCGGAATCAATCTCTTTTGTTCCTTACTGAGATTTGCAATTATAATCAAGGAAGTTCGTGCCTTTATCTTATGAATCCATAGTAGAAATGGGTTGGCCAGCCCTTTCGGTTTCAATTCAAGTGGATCCTCGCACGATGAAGTCAAAAATATTTTTTTAGATTTTTATAGGTTTTTAAGAATATTTATTTTTTATGGGTTTTTTAAATTTTATGAAAGCTCTATGGATGATATCCAAAATAACTCCTAGTATGATTCTAGAATGTATTTTCTAAAATTTAGATATTCCTATCTTTAATTAAATTTAGATAATCTAAAATTAAAAATTTTAGGAAATCCTATACTTAGGAGGATCGAGTTTACTTTCCTTAATCAAATTATGTCATAAAGAATAATTACTACCGTTATCAAATCATAAAACTTCTAAAATTTTGATCAGGAATTCTAAAAGATTTTATGAATTTTGCATCCCCGACAACGGCACCAAAAATCGATGAGAATTTTGGTTACCGTATTTTTAGCATAGATTATGATTGAGATTAATTCAAGCAAAACATATAGGTTGTCACTTAAATAACCAAAATTTAAAAGGAGTACCTATCGTATGCAGATAGTAACATGGAAGCATCAACGATTTTAAATTTATAAAATATCGTATAGACCCAAAGACGTTGACAACAACTATAAGCAATTATTT
>JAHSUH010001676.1:0-16090 GCA_025388415.1 Cynanchum wilfordii
GACATAGAGGCCTATGTCCGGACATGTCCAGTGTGTCGACCGGACTTGACGCTGGTTGTGCCAAGTGTTGGAACGTGTCCAGCGGCACAAAGGTTTGCTAAGGCAAAGCATGAACCGATTTCCGAGGCAAGGGATATTTTGGAGTTGGCTCAGAAAAGGATGAAGAAGTATGCTGATCAACATAGGCGGGATGTGCAATTTGAAGTAGGTGACATGGTGTTGCTGAAATTGACACCGCAGATTTGGAAGAAGATCAGTCGGAAGGTTGTACATCGTGGGTTGATACCACAATATGATGGGCCATTCGAAGTGTTGAAGAAAGTTGGTCGTGTAGCTTACTGATTTAGGCTACCCGCTGGTTGAAAATTCATCCCACTTTCCATGTTAGCTATTTGAAAAAGTTTAACAATGATAAATTTGAAAGTGAAAGGCATAAATCACATAGAGCACCACCAGTGATCCAAAAGCGGTTTGATAAGCTCGTGGAGAAAATTATGGACCATAGGACAATGGGACAGAGTAAGAAAAATCGGAGAACAGACTTCCTTGTGCATTGGAAGGGTGAAACCGAGATTGATGCGACGTGGGAAAGAGACGTTACTCTATGGCAGTTTGAGAATCACATTGCTGACTTTTGGAGCAGTAGAGATCGACGAGGACGTCGATGCCTCTAAGTGGCGGAGGTATGTAAGACCCTTCGTCCCCGGGCGTGGGGGCACCCCCGCAGTGCGGGGACGGTGGCGGCGCAGATGTGTGCCTAGGTTTCAGGTGGATGCTGGACTTATATAAGAAGGACCGAAATATGCGGAGTAGGCCGAATGTGCGTCGGGATTGGTGGGCCGAGCAATGTGGCACATGCGGTGGCATGAGTTAGTGTGCTTGTGGGATTAGAAGTCCTAGTTTGAGTAGGACTCCTATTATGTCGGGAAAGACCGAAGATGGGCTTGGCCCATGTGTTCTCTGCCAACCCTAGATATGTTTATAAATTGGGGCAGATCGTGTAGAAGCAAGAGACACGAGAGGCAGCAAAGGCAAGCAGGTACACACGAGAGGCAAGAGAGTGGCCGGAGTTGTGTGCGTGACAGTGCGCATGTGTTGTGCATTGTGAGTCAACAATGTGTCGTGTTGACATACGATTATCCTATATATAGGCAGTCGTGAGTGATAGAATAGTCATGTGGATTGTATTCTATCATTGGCCTTGTGTTGGCCGAGCAGTCATTGTGCATGGACTGGCTCTTTATGTGTATTCGTTTTATTTGTTAATATAAAGGTTGAGATTGATTCTCGTAAGTGTTGGTGTGTTTATTATCTTTGATAATAACTTGTTTCCGCATAAGGGTCAAGGCAGTACGCTTGACCCATTGAGTGTGTTGTCGGGTGTTGGCTTCTGGTGACCGTGCTTTGGGAGAGACACCTTGTGACACCTCCCATAGTCAAACTCATGACCACTAGAAGAATACATCAAATTTTGGCACCCCTAGCAACATGCCCTTATCATCAAAGTTCTATGCACTTTTGTCCCATTACAAATCTTGGAACAAATAATTCGAGAAAATAATAATAATAAATCTCTCTATTACATCCAACCATATACATCTAGATTTAGATGCATAGCAGAAGAAGAAGCTGAATTTCATTTTGTATCAAATAACCTAACAAATATGCTATCCAATAATTAAATTGTATCTATCATTCATGGTCCGACAAAAAATTGTTCTAGTTAAGATTCTTTCAGTTCTTGGAAACCCAAATGCCTTCCTATCTCAAAAGCTGAGGTGATAAATGACTCTTCTTTTATTCTTTCACAAGATAGAATCAAACCCTTAGCTCACCCATGAACTAAATCATCTCCTTCTATTTCCACTATTCCCCAACCCTTTTCCCCTTCTCTAAATCCTTAGATCGAAAAATTACTATGGTTCTCAATATGACTTTCTTTTTTTCTACATAATTAAACATTGTGTTTAATCGAATTTTTGTAAAAATTTTGATTGAGCATAATAAGAATCATGTAGTGAGAGACATAATTAATTCCGATGAAATTCATCCCGAAAAGCGTATTGGTCGTCCTCCAATATATGGATAAAGATTAATATCATTAATCTAGACAGTAAAATTGGGTTTTTAAAAACTATAGATAGAGCAATATAAAGTTAAATTTTATCTATGCTTTATATTCTATCAAGATATTGTGAGTCAAAAAGATTATGCCACACACTATAAGGATCTCTCGAATAGTGAGTTTTTCATTTAAATTGAGTAATAATAATGCCTTGGTAGAGGTCACTTATGACTTGTGGTCTCTAAATATGATTTGAGTCTGAATTATAGGGTCGTACATTATGAACAAATCAATATGGTTATGATTTGTGATTACTCTTTTAATAATTTAAAGTGATGAAATTATTTTAAATTTTCAATAATTCTTAATTAGTTATTGTTTAAATTCAAAATTTAAATATATGACTAGATAATTTATAGAAAAGGAATAGAATTTTTTTTTTTATATTTGGTTAAGATGCAACATTCTTATTTGATAAGGATTATGATTTGAGTTATCATTATTGTATAATAATTTAATTTTAACATAAACCTAATAGAAACATGTTATATATATATATATATATATATATATTATGTGTTATGACTCTCAATAGAGAAATAGACATTCTTGAGTAAAAGAGTGCAGAAAATTAAAAAAATATTTTTGAGAAAAATGAATTCGAACTAGTATTCGATTATGCTAGTTATTGTTACTTATTGAGGGTAGCAGTCTTTTATAAATCAAGCACCTCAAAGAACCAAAGAAGTCTTAGGAATTAATTGATACAAATATGATCATTTTTACAAGGGCAATATCTTTAATGATCCGAAGAAGTTGTTGGAATTAGTTAATGAAAGAGGAATGAATTTTACAAAAGGCAACATTGAGAAGAGATAAGTAGGAAACCTTCAAAAAGGTAATTTTGACAACCTTTCTCTTTCGATTTATTTGAAACTACTTGTAATCCTTGCTGGGTTAAGGAAAAGTTTTAATTTTTTTTTTCTACTTTTTCATTCCCTAAACTCTAAAATCCATTGTCTCCGAATCCAGCAGATCGAATATGTTTCAGGATTAAAAGAACGTCCTCCTAATTTAGGACCAATAGCCAACCCATCTATCCCACATTCTATTTCTATTTCTTGGTTTCTTTAGAGGCATTTATCTTTGTTGGAACATTTTCAAAATATTATAATGGTTTGTGGTTCAATGAATCAAAACTCATAAGAGTTTGATTCTGAAAAGATATTTATTAAACATAATATATTATTAAAGATAATATATTATTTTAAATAATAAATTATCCGAAAAGATATGTTTATAAGAAGAATATATCTTTATCTAAAAGATATATCGTATGTCATTTTTATCTATATATATTGTTGATATAGATATGATAGGAATAACATATTATCAAAAGTTCTGCATAACATCAAGCACTCTCCTAGTTAAGTGCCATTTGATGAAAATGTTCATCATGAAAACCTATATCAAATTTGTAGGTTTGAATATTTAGATATTCTTATAGATATAAAGATAGATGTCATAATCTATTGCAGGAATGATTTATTTAAAATAAATAAATCAAATGAAACCCTTTATATTAAAGAAGTAAAAAGCAGAGTGGTATCATTGTTGAAATATGCAAAGTAAATGCATATGTAATATGAAATTTGAATCTAAATTCTGCTATAGTTACTTAGAGATTTATTCTCTGTTATAATTATAGATTATGTGCAATAAGCAATAATCTAACAAATTTATATACAAAGTCTTAACAAGAAAGGTTGTAAATAAAGATTAAAAGGGATGGTTTAAAGTCTACTTCAACAAATTACCCATGACAGAACCTCTACTTGACGCTGGTACTACGCCAAGTCTCAAGTTCAAAGAGTAAAAGTATGTCATTAGTGTAATTGCAAGCATTATGTTTTATTTATTTTTCATCCCAAGGTTGATTAATGTTTGGTATCTGCATTGAAAGGAGGGTGAATTTTAAATTCTTAATGAATATAGAGGGACAACTTGTCAAAAGAAGATAAAGACCAGAAAATTTGTCAAATGGCCATAGATGCAGGGTACTTGATATAGATTCACCTAAATGAGTGTGAAGTTAGTCATTTCAAAGAATTCAAAGGCTTTATTTTATACACTCATGAAGGATACATACACAAGACTATAAACCGTGTCATTCAATTTGAGCAGTGTTTTGATGTAATAAGTTTTATGTGTGATTGTATCTACAATATATCAATAAAGACATTTGGTTCAAAGTTTTTACTACCAATTTTTTTAGATATATTGTATTGATCTTTCACTAAGTAAAGGTTCAAATCGCAAGATACCTTTATTTATGCATATAACTTACAAAATTTTTGTGAATGTTTATTTTGAAAATGGTGGGGGATTGTTGGAACATTTTCAAAATATTATAATAGTTCCGATAATGGTTCCGTGGTTCAATGAATCAAAACTCAGAAGAGTTTGATTCCGAAAAGATATGTTTATCGGAGGGATATATCTTTATCTAAAACATATATCGTATGTCATTTTTATCTATATATATTGTTGATATAGATATGCGGAATACATGAATATCAACAATAAGAATAACATATTATCAAAAATTCTGCATAACATCAAGCACTCTCCTAGTTATCTTCATTGTATCCTAAAGGAAGATTGTATAGGACAAATATTGTCTTTAGGAAAGTGACATATGATACACGCCTTGAAGCCAGTTCCGTTTATTGTTCTTACATTTCTTTATGTCCTATTTTTCTCCAACAATGTTTTGTGCAATGCCTCCTCTATTGATGTTTGCCTATTTTTTATTCATTCCCAAATCATTACTACTTTCATAATGTCTCAAGACAAAATTTGGTTATTTTCATCAATTTATGCATTAGTAGCTAATACCAAATTTTTGTATATCTCTTTAGGATTATCTCATCAAACTCAATTAGGGGATAATGATTCATTGGTTATTTATAGGTAATTTTAATGATTTTATCCTTAACAAGAAACAGTTTAGGAGGATGATATAGTTCGAAGCAAAACCTTCTTCCTTTTGCATCTAATATGCAATCCTTTTGTCTAATAATCAATAACACAAAGATTTAGCGCAAGTTTAGCTTTATTAAGCTTCTTATGTTATAGTTCACCATTTATCCTAGCTCCTTACCATTCTCCTATCTCCAATCCAAGACTACAAACTTTGGTAACAAAAGTCTAGCATTGCCTCGTCATTTCAAGAAGGGAGCTACTTTGCTAGCACATCTCGATTTTGCAACATTCCTTGTTGGTCAATGGATAGGTGGTAACTTTGGGAACTCTTTGTCAAACTATCTCAAACATTATCTACTTGAAATACAAATATCTTTGGTTCGATATTTGCTCGTAAAAGTAAAATTTTGGTACGTTTAAATGGTATCTCATAAAGTTTTGCTAAATACTAGTCCTTGTTACTTAGAAATTGGAGGAAAAACTACAAACTAAATATTCTCTAATTCTCAAACAAGAGGAAGTTCATTGGCTACAAGGATCTAAAGAAATCTAGAATTTACACAATAAATGTAAAACTAGATATTTTCATATTTCAATTTAATCAAATAGCCCAAATGATGCATTTCTGGCCTCTTTGATAGCCAAGGACAGTGGACAACGAACCCCTCTAATATGCAAAATATCACTAAAGACTTCTACAAACAATTATTTACAGAGGAACTGATAACTCGAATTTATATCATGTGTTTAGGGGTTATTTGTGATTGATTTTAGTTGATTTTGAAAGTATTTGGACTTAATTGATTAAGAATGACACTAAATTGCTTTATTTTGGTTTCAGGGAAGCTTTAGGGGTTAAAATGAAAGAATGAACAAAAGTAGGGGAAAAAAACCAATTTCAGAAGGCCGTTTACAAGAAAGAAAATGTAATATTTCCGCAGGATCTCTGATATTTTACTTTCATATTATTGTTATAGCGTTATAGCCTCGAATCATAAGGTCGAGTGTTCACTGAGTCGTTTCCATAAGAAACCTAATCGAAATCAATTAATAAGATAATGGAAAACAATAAAAGATGGATTTTCAGATTGAGAAATTGTAGAAAACAATAAATTAATAAGAAAAACGCAAGTATCGATTTAAAATTTCAGCTCTAGGAAACGATTCAATTTAAGTTCTTCCTCGTTTCTTAATGAATTTCCAAATTTTAAAACTAATTCCTTGATTGACTACTTAATGGAAGCTCTAATTAGTATTCATATCACCTACTACCAAAGCTGTTAGAATTCGATTAAACAACAAAAGTATATCCTAGACAAGCACCTAATCAATAACTTCAAGTTTAACGTAAGACCCGTGATAATATCAAGGCAATTTATGAAGCCACAAAACTATCCAAAATTAAATTCAATCATAAATAAAAAAAATCTCAATTCAATTCAATAAAATAACATCAAAAGAATTAAGTCAAACCTCATCAATATTCAATCAAGCGATGTAAGTATTAAATTAAAAGTAATGAATTAAAAATTGGAAATTATCTTATAACCCAGAATTGTGTAGATCATGAACTCGGAACTTGTCTTGAAATCATTCCCCGGACTAAATCGAAGCTTAGGCCCATCGTGGTCTTCATCTCTCTTCTCTCTCTAAATCTTGAAAACTTAGTAAAGATAAGAATGTGGCGGCAACCCTATTTATAAAGTTTTTCCTAAAATAAAGATATGATAATTTAAATTTATCTTCAAATATCTTGGGAATTGTTGATAGTCATCCGTTCAAATTTTAACTCTTGCCTGAAAGACGTCTTTGTAATAATTTATGACTAAAAATAATTCTTTTAGCCAAATTCTGCTTGATCTTGGACTTTCCACCACTATCATCAAAATAAAAATAAATTCCACAAATTAGCTCAATATTTAATTAAAATGAATGGTGCAATGGCAAGAGCCCACCTCTCCAACCCCACTTTGTGGGTTCGACACTCAAGTCCCCCTCCCCATGTATCAAAAAAAAAATAAACAATTTTTTATTTATAATTTTCATAATATAGATTATATTTATTATTAATTATTATTATATTTATATTATATTTAACAAAGTGATGTAAAAATATAATATATTATAATATTAAAATAATATTTGTGTTTATATATTCAAGTAATTTTAATTTAAGATTTGTGTTTATATTCTTCAATTAAGTAATTTAATAAATTTATATTATATATTTACATAAAAAATCTTTTATTCAAATAAAAAAAAATTACTAAAAAACATTTCTGATATATATAATATAACAATCAATAATTGAAGAATATATACACATAAACACAATATTTTTTATTTGATGAATTTTTAAAAAAAAAAATCAATATGACATGAAATGACAAGTCAATAATAATTTTTTTTTTAAAAAAAAAAAAACCCCTCCGAATAACAAAAGATTCTTACTTTTTAGTTTTTAACTCTTTCAATTAAATATTATTATTATTATTAATAAGTTTAGTAAAAAGTTTGTGTAATTTTAATTTAAGATTTGTATTTATGTTCTTGAAATAAGTAATTTAATAAATTTATGTTATATACTTACATAAAGAATTTTATTCAAATAAATAAAAAAATGTACTAAAATTATTCTGATCTATATATAATATAACAACAAATAATTGAAATATATATATATATATATATATATATATATATATATACATATACACAATATTATTTTATTTGATGAATTTAAAAAAAAAAAAAGTCCAATGTGACATGAAATGACAGGTCATTAATAATTTTTTTTTTAAAAAAACCCTTAACACTCTATAGGAGAACAATTTTTTAGTAATTTTTTTTATTTGAATAAAAGATTTTTTATGTAAATATATAATATAGATTTATTAAATTACTTAACTGAAAAATATAAACACAAATCTTAAATTAAAATTACCTGAATATATAAACACATGTCAAAAATATAAAATTTACTTTACAAAAATACATACAATATTATTTTAATATTATAATATATTATAATTTCAATTAATTTATAAATTACTTTATTAAATATAATATAAGTATAATAATAATTAATAATAAATATAATATATATTATGAAAATTATAAAAAAAAAAATTGTTTATAAATTACTATTAATAGAAAATTAAAATTTATAAATAAATTAAAAAAAAAAAAAAAGAAAAAGAGAGGGTCCTTGAATATTTTATTGAAAAACATGAGCCTCTACTTTGTCAAAGTAGAGGCTTAATATTTTATTATAAAAATATAAGTATCTATTTTGACAAAGTAAAGATACCCTATTTTGAAAAATAAGTAAAAAAGTAACCTTATTTTAAGAGATTTTTTAAAAACTACACTATTTTGGGAAAATACTCATCTTACTATGCATTGTACATCCTCTTCACCCCTATTTGTCCTTTGGAATAACAAATGCCTACCTATTTTTCATACTTCTACAAGGTGATTCTTTGTTCCCATATCACTTTGTTCTTTGTAAGGAAGTTATTGGGGAATATATTTATCAAGCCTGTAAAGATGGAATTGCGAAGGTCATGCTAGTAGCTCGTAGAGGCCCAATCATTAGTCATATGTTCTTTGCTTATGACTTATTTTTATTCAGTGAAGCCATACAATCTCAAGCACGTGTCATATAAGAATTTTGTGCATACTTAGTATAGAAAGTCAATGTAAAAAAAAATCAAAGTTGTTCATTTATAATACCTCTCCAATAGATTTGCGAGCTACCATTTCTTATTTACATGGAATCCCTTTAGTTGGACAATTTGATATGTCTCAAGGTCTTTATTCTTCATGGCCGATTAAAAATCTCTCAGTTTAATTCAATGATCAACAATCCACAACTAAAACATGTCTAGTAATGAAATGGACAAAGTTAAAGAGATATTCAATTTGAAATTTATATTAGTAGATTTAGGTTTTCTTGTAAACTTTACTAGTTACCATGGAATGATGAATATAATGTTTTTATTTTAATTTATACTGTTTGTCATATTGATGATATAACTCATTCTTTGTCATGTTAGCAACTTGACTTGCCTTTATATGATTGATTTCAATGTAGTCTTCCCATAGTTTGATACTCTAGGAACAAACCAAAGAAACTAGAAACAAATTCATGGTTAATTTCCAATAGCCATATTGTAATACTTTGAAACAATTTTAATGTTCTTGAATAAGATTATTTAAGTTATTGATTTAGTTGAATAGGTAAATAATATTGTTAAGAATTTAATCGTAAATTATGAGAATTTTTTAGGCTTAAGTGCAATAGTTATAATTTAAGACGATTAATTTTGTATTATGTTGAGATATTATTTTTAGTAGATTTAAGAATATATAATTTATGATGACATACTTAAAACAAATAAATTCGTGAAGGACTTAAAGAGCAATTTAGAAATATTTATCTAAATCTATGGGTCATTTATTTAGTATTAAAATGTTATGATGGTTTCAAAACATAATGATTATGCAACCACAAATAATAAAAAGTAGTTGAATTTTTAATTTAGCTTAAAACATGTCTACTTAAATCTACTATTATAATTAAAATTTAAGTTTTATAATCATTTAACACAATTGAATTAAAGCTTTAATATTCTTAATTTAAGAATCTGGCATTTAAACATTTAATTACCTTAATCTGAGATTAGTTTTAACCGAAACTAAATTGATAAGTTTGATTCAAAACTATTTATGATATATAAATTACGTCTCACATATATTATTTTTTTTATTCCTAAACTGTTTTTTTTTTTTTTTTTTTTTTTTGACTAACATGTTATTTCTTGCACTTTCAGAAAGAAATAGTGGTATATGATCAAAGGAGGAAGAAGGAATATGGTGAACCTAATGATTAGGAAAGATTGTCATCCAATAATGGTTTGTAACAATACAATCTAATATTGAATGAACATTTATTTCCCTTATTTCTTCCATTATTCCATTTAAATTCCAAAGAATCCTAAATCATGAAAGCCGCACGAAGGAGTCTTAAGAGAGGCCATGGTGCCTTCCTTTTAGCCTTACTAGGATATTTGTAGAAACCAGATTTGTAGAAACCAGATGTGGGGCCAATGACAAAATTTTCAGCTATAATATCATATTAAAGAGTGATAAATTATTACATATTTTAAAAGTTTTAAGTTGATAGAGAAGGATTAAATTTATTCTCTTAACACCAATAACGGATACACTTGGTAAACGAAGCATCATTTATCATCTCACTTTATGGTTGTGTACAATACCTTTTTCAAATATCCGTCGGGACCACCCTTAATACTTTGGTATTTAAAAGTAAAAGTCCGATACCATGCCACTTGCATGACTCTTCGAATCTCTCTACTTGGGATAGATGAAATTGAGGTGGACCCAACTCATCTAGTGCTACTTGTCACTTCGTCTATCCTGTACACGTGACAACTATCTCACTTGGCACCTTTTCGCTTCTATATTCCTAGGTAAATAAGTTTGGAGAACCATTTTCAACTAAAAGCTAAAGTTGATAAAGAAGTTTAAATTTATTTTCTTAACACCAATAACAAGGATACACCCGATAACCTGGAGCATCATTTATCATCTCACTTTATGGTTTTGTATGATGTCTTTTTTTAAATATTTGGCGAACAAAAAAATAATTTATACTTGAAAGAAAGAGTTTGCATGCCTGCTACTTGCATCACCCGGAATCTCTCTCTGTGTGTAGTAGAGGAGAACATGGTCTCCACTCATCTAGATGACCCCCCCCCCCCTCTCCTTTTGGAAGATATTATTAGACTAAAATGTAGATGACCCGCAGAACCAAATTAATACTTTTATACAAGAAAAAAAAAGTTTGCGCCCATCCCCCTTCCAACTCCCGACCCCCCCACCGGGGCTAGATGAGAACAAGGTGGACTCCCCACCTAACGCCGCCCCCCCCCACCCGTAGGCAGTGGCGGGGGGGGGGGGCCCGGGTCCGATATCTCTCTCGATCTCTCTTCCAACGAAATACTCATGTTCCCTACTGTTTCTCCATCTCTCTTGTCTTATACCCCTCACCCTTTAATCCGAACCACGGTCTTCCTGAAACACCATACCCTAGCCATCCCGGTGATAGCCTTAATCGATACAGGTGCTTCCTCCTCGGTCATGTGTGGGATTTACTCCCCCTCGAATACTGGCAACCTCACAGTCGCAGTTTCAGAAGTGCCAATGGTGCAGACTTCACCATCGATAAGCTCAGCAAACCTATACACATCCAACTTCTCCCCAACCTTACTCTCACTCACCGAGTCCTTGGTTCATATTTGCCTCAAAAAGATCTGATAATTGGTTTTGATCTTCTAAGTCAAATCTCTCATCTTTCTTTTACTCCTACAGGTCTCACTTACAAAGGACATCTCATCCCATGGCTCCTCCCTCCAGCACAGTTCCAGATAGAACCAGCCCTTGACCCATTCTTTGCTATTCGCACTGACCTTATTCAAAAGTCGTGTGCCCTCTCCCACAGTGATTTCCTGCTCAAGTGTCCACACCCACTATGGCAAAACCCCGATTGGTTTATCACCTTGCCTTTTGCCTCTACAACTGAAACTACACCTCAAAAGGCCAGCCACGGTGGTATGTCCCCTGCTCACTATGAGTTAGCCACAACCGAACTAAATCAATTGCTTTGAAAGAACAACTCATTGAACCTACCCATTCCTCTTGGGCGTCCGAAGCTTTCTATGTTAATAAGAGAACAGAACAACTCCGTGGAAAAATGCGATTGGTAATCAACTACCAAGCCCTCAACAAATTCCTTGCTGATGACAAATTTCCTCTTCCCGAGAAAACTTGACATTTTCCAGTATATTCCCTCCGCCAAAATCTTCTCCAAGTTTGACCTCAAAGCTGGCTTTTGGCGGTTAGGAGTTCACCCCTCCGATAGATACAAGACAGCCTTCTGCATTCCAAACCACCATTACCAGTGGACTGTTATGCCCTTTGGTCTCAAAGTTGCCCCATCTCTTTTCCAGAAAGCTATGACCACAATCTTTGCTCCCCTCTACCCACATATCCTCATCTACATTGATGATATCCTACTCTTTTCCGATACCCTCGACGCACATCTCAAACTCCTTCACTCTTTTCATGACATCGTCCAGTCTCATGGTATCATGCTCTCTGAATCAAAAATGATTCTTGGAACCCCTGAAATTGATTTTCTCGGTATGAAACTCTCTAATGGCACATATATCCCTCAGCCTCACATAGCCCAGAAGTTGCTCGACTTCCCCGATGAATTACATTCTACCACCCAAATCCAACAGTTTCTTGGTCTCGTAAATTATATATCTACTTTTATTCCACAGGTTTCGAAGTGCCGCTCTATCTTATCTTCCCGATTGAAGAAATCAGCCCCTCCTTGGTCCTCCAAGCACACTGCAGCTGTTCAAGCTTTAAAGCACATCTCTCAACATCTCTCTCCACTCCAGATTCCTACCAATGGAACCCTCATACTACAGACAGATGCCTCCGATGAACACTGGGGTGCGGTTCTCCTTGAAGAAATCAATGGCGTTCGAAATGTTTGCGGTTACCAAAGTGGACAGTTCAAAGATTCTGAAAAACATTACCACTCCACTCTGAAAGAAATCCTCGCAGTCAAACGTGGTATCGAAAAGAATGAATTCCACCTCATCGGCAACAACTTCCTCATTGAAATGGATATGACATCGTTCCCAAAGATGTTAGAATTCAAACGAAAAGATGATTCCCGATTCCCAGCTCCTCCGATGGAAAAATTGGTTTTCCCGCTACAATTTCACAGTAAAACATATTCCCGGAAAAAAGAATGTCCTCGCAGATTTTCTCGGTCGACCCATACAAAAGCCCTCTAGCCTCCCCTATATTGCGGTTTTAGAACTTTCCCCTCTTCCCCCGAAGTTCATGAAACCATACTAGATCTCACACTCTCTCAACGAAGTACCCTCAACTTCCGGACCTTCCACCGTATCCTCCTCCGAAAGTATGGCCCGGATCTTTTCTTTGGTATCACCAATGACCGACCCATCCATACCTCGGCATTTTCCATGTCTGTAATACATGGACCTTTCCAAAAGAAGCCCTTTGCTATTTCTGGTATTTGCTTGAAGCCCATACCATTGCATTCAGTTTTAATTCCTCCAAACTATTGTCTTACATTTGGGTTTGCCAAACAGCTACGGATCTCCCTGAATCCCGCCTTCGATTTTTTAAGTTTCTTACTTGGTTTCACAGCCCTACCTCTTGGATTCGTTTCCTCGGCCCAATCTCGTCTAAATATGCTGTTGTTGCTCTTCATAGGCCCGTCCAAAATTTGGTCCCTCAAAGGTCTTGCCTATACCACTTCCCTTTGGAACAAATCCTTACCTGGTCTCCACATAACTATGCCACTCGCAGAGCCCAAACACATTCACCCGAACTCTTTTCTATCATCCTTGAACAAGTGTGTCTAAAAAATAATATTCCGGAAGCCCAAATCCCCGGTCTCATTACTCAGGCCCATGCCCGAGTGACTACTCGACCCGTCAACCCATTTGACCATATCTTTTGGAATGAACATCCTTTCGCAGCTGAAGTTCTACTCTACATGAATGAACAACGTCATTACCATCATTATGACTCGGATGGCCACCGACAATTTGAGTATCCCGAAGCCGAATGCTCCGACGACGATTACTACCCCTCCTTCCTTCCCCGGGACCACACACATCCTTAATCCCATACCTCATTACGACTCCGACGCCTACAACAGTGATGCTGGCATCAATAGTCTCGGCCGAAACACCCCGCGCCCCCCTGGCCCCAGCCAGGTCCCTTTCCGGATGAGTGCTAAAGATTCCGCCGACGCTTGTGTCCAAATTTCCAATAATGCGTCGTATTATTGCTTTGTTGTTTTATGTGTATTATTGTACTGCTTTTAGCATTATTGCTTTTTGCTTTATTGCTTTTACTTTAAGAAAAGTGCTTTAGGCACGTTTATGTCCCCCACGTTGTAAAAGTAACAAGAGAAGATACCTCTTGTCTACTTAGCTTGATTTAATTTTATTTCAAGTCCGGAATCCTCCCTATAAAAGGATCCCTTTCCCTTCGCTTAGACAGAAGAAGTTTTATGTAAATCTTTCTATATGAAATATACAATGTTTTCGTAAACTCTCTCTTGGGTCCAATCTTGCATTCTTTAAGTAATTTCTTATGAAGTATATGTTATGAGATCTAAGGTCCTACCAGAACCATGACACTGGTGGTTATTGTAACTCCGAAGAGTGCATCTCGGGTACAAGGTTACCGCATTTTATAGAGAGATGGTTGCACGCCCATGAGCGTCATGAACCCGCGCTGCCAATCGTACCAGCAAGGCGGCCAGCCGACGGCGGCGCAACCGCCGAAAGAAGAGAGTACCATAAAGGACATAATAGTCAAACTTACCGGGGTTGACCAAGGAGACCAACATGGGATCACGAAGGTATGGCTTTGAGAGTTTGTTGAAGTTGGAGCTTTAGGTGACTTCTTTCGTGAGGAGGTTTGTTTCGTCGTTGGAGGAATTCTTTTCCTCGGAGGCAGGCGTTAAGCAATCGGGCGAATGAACAAACATCATACCATATGTGACCGGGGCGGTGGTTGTCTGCTGCAAGACAGAGCACCATTTTCTCTGAAAACCAAGACCGGAATTGGAATTTCAGGCGTATCTGGAGCATAGAGAACTCCGGTTGGGAGCAGCGAAACCGTAGTTCCAGGTCGAACTGATTTCAAGCGTCCGTCAGGACTTAGCCTTAAAAGAGGGGTCCGAACTTTGAAGAGGTGTAATCTGAGGTTGTCGAGTGGTTTCATATTTTGTGAGCCATGAGGAAGGGAGCATTTGTTCAAGATGTTCGCGGGCAAGTTGTCTTGGCACAAAAACACAACTAGGAGTGTTGGGAGTGTCAAGAGAGAGAAAAACCGTTTCACCATTTTGTAAATGAGAGGGAAGTGGGAGTTCGAGGGCATGGTTTTGGACACGATAGGTCATCCGGTGATGCAAGGTGGCCATGAGGGTATTTTGTATTTCGGGACCAGAAATTTGGATTTGAACCTTAAAAACAGTGTTGAAGGATGGATCGTCGAGACACATGGTAAAATTTGGAAAGAGGGTGACAAATATAGTTCCGGCATTGAGGGTTGTCCCGCAGTACACCAATAACAGATACCGGTATTGTGGGAACTCGGAATCGAGTAGAGCAATACGGGAAACCATGGGAAGACCTTTTTGGCATGAAGAGTTAGGGCCAAACGAATGGCACCAAAATGAATATGAGTAAAACCCTTCTGCGCCCATTTTTCCGGAAATTGGTGGAATTTGAAGGGTGACATATTGTTCTTGATAGTAGCAGGTAAGGGGTGTTGGTAAACTTGTGAAGCTTGGACAAAATCCTTAGAGCGAGGGGATTTGTCGGGGGTACCAAAGACTTGGATGAGTAAAAGGACTCTTATCCTTTTGGTATATCTGGTACGGGTTTACAATAGGGTATTTGGAGAGAGGATATTTGCTATCTTCGGAAAGATAGTCGATTTCGTAGACATTAGGAATCCGAGCAGAGGTTGATTTTGAAACAGGAGGTTGTGAAAGAGAAATTGTGCTAGAAGAAGAAGACTTTAGATCCAGGCTGTTTGGCTTTTCGTCTCTTCAGAAATTTCCAATTTCGTTTGTGGAATCTGTTTCGTTTCTTGGGACGGAAGAAACCGTGTTTGGTCTGTCTAAAAGATGAGGAAGAAGACTTCTGTCTTGAAGGCTTGTTCTGGGCACAAAGGCAATTGTGGGTATCCTTGCACTTGATCTTGAGATGGGATTCGGAGCAGGCTTGACCGAGGGCTTTTATATTGGACTGATACTGTTGAAAGAACCGGGTTTGGTTGCAAAGCTTTTCAAGGGCTTGCTGCATCGGTTGCCAGATTTGACCGAGAGTAATATGAGCCCAACTGAGGTTGGAGGCTCGAATTTGGAGCATAGTTTCATTAGCAAGC